>JBCAUA010000010.1:169290-188495 GCA_038406235.1 Peronia verruculata | reverse complement strand
AGAGAGAGAGAGCCAGAGAAAATGAAAGAAATAGAAACGTGAGACAATGCATTAACAAGACAGTCCATCATCTTCCTATGATCTAAGGCACACTGTATCTCCGACAAAATAAAATTAAAAAAAAAAGAGGTCTGATTCCACAATCTGTGATATCTAAAGAAGTGTAAATATGTTTGTAATTCAAGACAGGTGATGGGTGGATGAACGAGGATAAAAATGTGACTCATTTCTGTGGAAGTTTTCATTGGGATTTTTTTTTTTTTTTTAAACTTTTGAGAAAGCAGCAAAAAAAAAAAAAAATGTTTCACTCTCAGTAAGATCTCATCATCTCTTACAAAAGCTGCTCTTTATATGCAAATAAATTATCCTAGATGTGTATGCCTTCACTTTTATTCTTTTGGAGAAGGCCACCTGCTTTGCCCTATCCCTTCAGCATTCATGCACTGAAATAAATGTAAAACAGATGTACTCCTTCAGTAAGTTAATTATAACAAGGATCTACATAATATTATGTGCTGGCCCAACCAAACCTTTTCTTTGAACTAGAAGAACAAGCTGATTTTACTTGCAAAACCGCTGAGCATGTCTGACTTGAAATTTGACACATATTAGTTTCCATTCTTCCCATCTGCATAAAAAGCAAAACATTTGACCAAATCTGATTTGAAATTTGAATAACAGAGAATTATAGAGTTATTGTTCCTATCTACATAAATGTCTAACATTATGTACTTATGCAGATCAAATGTTTTCTTTTACTAAATCACAAGACAATAAGAGATGTGAGGATGTCTAATCTGAAACTATGTTCAGGAAAATATGTTAACTTCGACAAAACTATATCTCAAAGGGCACCAGCTTGAAAATTTTTAAATATCATTCGATCTCAACAAACAAGAGAACTACTACGTCAATAAAACCTGCCATGAAATGAATTGGCGAAAAGAAAAAAACTCAGATAACGATGCACTTTCTGTCAATCAACTACAGAAAAACTGCTTTCCATCAATAAAACACACACATTAAAAACATCCTGGTTACAGGGAATGAGTTTTACTAAATCATCTTCACAAAGTCTAATCGTTCCTCGCCAGAGGCAGTGCAGTACCTTTAACACAGTATGTATTTTAATTTTTTTAGCTCTGTCTTTATGTTTTGAAGTGTAAGGTAAACATCTGTTATCAAAAAATCATGCAAAGAAAATTAACAAGAACTGAACTACATAAATAGGCAACTCTAAAGTCTCCTTTCTTTTGTTTCTATAAATTCATATTTTTAAAAAAATTTTTAGATGTCAAGCGAAATTTCTCGGTGACATCACAGCTCTGGAGATTTTTTTTTCCTTGGCAAACAATCTCTGTTGTTGGATATCATCCACTCCACCCCTTCAAAAACATTCATCTCCTACAAGGAAGTAAATAAAGGCATATTTGCTAATTAACCAGTGAGAATGATTATAAGATTTAATTTAACTGCAAACTGAACAAAAACTGAAGACTTTAATGGGTTTTTCACACTGAGGGGATGTCACACCCCCCCCCCACAAAAAAAAAAAAAAAGGGGGGGGGGGGGGGGGGGTCTCTCTCACTTTAAGAACAATGATTGAAATATAAAATGGACTAACATGGCATTACATGGTGTTAAAAAAAACTTGTTAGTTTGGGTTGATTTTTGCACTGCACTTTAACCAGTAACTATCAATGTTTCTTGTAAGCTCCATGCTAGTGACCCTTTTTATAAGATAGAAAATCTGTACCTACATTGTCCCTAGGATCAAAAGAAAAAGTTTCCTGAAAAATAACTGGACATGGTGAACTTTTCCTTCATGAGTGCCTACACTTCAATGACAAACTTAATTGTTTCTCCTCCTGTCCTACCTCCCGTTCTTCAAATTCAATACTATCAACAGCACAGATGACAAAAATAAAGAATCCTTCTTCTTCTTGTTTTGTAAAGTTCCTTATATCTTTTTTCTTTCAAATATACATGTATACAAAATAATCACCCAATAAAGAAGAAATACCCTAATGACATTTCATAACAAGAGGAAATCAACAATACTAACACCACGACATTTCAAACACAATGATATTGTATGTTCAGTGCCCGTTATTTGCAAATGCTACCACTGCCTTTTAGAGAATCACTATCATCCTAAACAATGCTTCATTTTTTTTTAAACAAAAAAAGTCAGCTGAGAGGTGCTTACTGACTTTCAGTCACATTCACATGGTGAGAAGGAATAACTTGATCAAAACTGTTCACAACTGTTTTCCACAGACATTATCCCTTCTCCTTGTAACACACACAATGGAAGAGTTGCAGTGGTAGGGTGGGGGCGGGAGAGAAGAGAAAGAAAATCACTTTTCTTCTTGTCATTTGAGAGATCAGGTAGGCAATACATATGTGCATGTATGCATAAAAAAATTACTGTCAAAGAGAAAAAACTTGTTTGAATATTTCAGGATGTATAGTCCAAAGAAGGAGTGCACAAGTGATTTTGTATTTTCCCCAGATGGGGTGGGGGTAGGGGGATGTGTCTGATAGAAGGAAGTAATCCGGCTGGTCAAAACCAAACCTCATTCTATACAATATTTAACTCTACAGATTTTCATAAATGATAGCATTTAGTTTTTCCCCTTGTACTATATGGTCGGAAGAAGAGAAGAAGATAAGGTGGAAATAAACTTGTCGCGAATAATTTAAACCGTAATTAACTTTACTGTTTGTCAGGATAACTTTTTCCATGTCTGGTACTTGCATCATATCATGACACCCACAGAAAAAAGTGAAGTATTTTCTTTCAAAATTCCTGGCCCAACCTGCAGCTGGTTCCCTTCCACTATTTCTTCACAATTTCAAACTTTTGATTTCATGAATTGAAATAATTTTGTGGGTAACAAAATGATGGATTTTCTGGACCTCTAGAAAAATAATGAAAAAAACAAAAATGTAGGCCGGTATTATTTAAAATACCCTCTCTCACTGAAATCACAATTAGCATGTGTACCAGAGATATCTTGACCCTGGTTACAGCCTGAAAGAGTTGCTTGAACTGTTTTCTTTGTCATTATATTTGTAGTAGAGGATATATAAAGATTGATAATAACTACCAAGGATGTTCAATAGTAATGCCACTCACACAGCTGGGAAAGACATTTAAGACAAACACATTTGCCTCCTTCACCTGAACAATCAGAACAGTGTGTAGTTTGGCTGAGAATTTATTATATTATCCTGTTCACTTACAAAAAAGGATTTATGCCACGGGCAAAATTCATCCTCAAACCTTCAAGAAATATTACAAATCCAGAAACATTGTGAACCACAAATTGTCCACTGCTAGAAAGCCAAAACATACCAAAACAACAACAACAAAAAAAAAGCAATCCTCAAAGTACAGTCAGATTTGACACAAACACACAAATACAGAAGCTACAGAGTTTTTGTTACTAGCCTTGTGATAGGCTACACATCTTCAGCCAGAACATACAGCTAACCATTCTAAAAATCAAAGAGGATGACTGATCAATAATTGCCCTTTCCTAGCACTTGCCTGATCTGTAAAACATCACAGTTTGGGGCACACTTCAAAATCTTTATTTATTACAGGTTATGTTTTCATGAGAAAGTGAAGAATGCACCTTCATTCCCCATATCTGATGCAATACAAAAATCCCTCAACTAACACAACTGTGTAACAGGAAGCCAATTCAAAAGAACAGTTTCATGATTAGAATGTTGAAAAGTATGTAGCTGATGAAATCATGTAAGCAAGCGCTGCCCCTGACTGAATGAAAACTGACTGAAACCAAAATTTTTGTCTCCGTATGAGCATGACACCAACCTTCTATAGCAATACTGAGTGACCACTGTGCTGCCTATGAATTTTTCACTTCTGATATTTTCTTCATCAGCTCCTCTTTGCCACTCACTATTTTTTCTTTCGGACTTCTGATGCTGTTTTCTTTTTATAAATGAATTTCTCAATTTGTTGGTGAGAGAAACTTTCAGTCCCTGTTTGTAAAATTGGGGAAATTAAGCTTTTCTCATTCAGCCATATGTCACTGACCTTATTATCTTTGTTTGACAAAACTTGATATTTATGTAGACAGAACTGCAATAACCTAAAGGTTAATTGTAATAGTATACTGCATAATGAATTATCAAAGTCTCTCAATATCCGATGAGATTAGTTAAACAAATCAAAAATGATCTCACAATATAAGATAAAGGAAGTGAAATGGTACTCACCATGGTATCTCTGAGAACCCTGACTATCTCTTCTCCTTCTTTGTGTATCTGAAGATCTTTTGTAATCCCCATGAGAAGAATACTGTCCCTCATGCTGTGCACGTTTGTAGTCCATGTGCTGTGAGTCCGACACACCATTGTTCCCACCTGGTGTGGAAGCTGTGCGGAGTGGAGTCCCCTGATGGTGGTGGTAATGGTGGGAATTGCTCGAGGTGGAGTCCGCCGAGCGAGTCCTTTCCACACCTGATTTGTGTACATCCCGGCTGTTGCTGTCTCTGCTATTGTCGCGCGACAAGTGTTGACTGTCTCTTGATTCTCTACTGTCTCTGTAATGTTGGTGTGCATTGGATGCTGCAGTGTCTCTGCCGAGCTGCATCTCAGAGGCATTGTCTCCGCTATTGATACGATGGCCTCGTGCAAGCTCGTGTTGCTGATGCTCACTCGAGCTGGAATGTCGAGAGGCTCGGCTGTCTGAACTGACTGTAGAGCAAAATAATGATGATGGTCAGCACAACAGACTTCAATATTCACACAGTACTCATACGTGGTAAAACAATATCATTCTTATCAAATGCAAGCATTACACATGTCCAATCTTAAATCAAGAAAGGCAGTGGAGAATTGTATGCAGTGAAAATACACAAAAACTGCAAACATAAAATTTCAGCTTTAATTCCACTGATAATACTAAATACAGCTAAAATTTCCTTGTTCACTGATCAAATCACATTTAACATAAGCTTACAGATAACTGCACATGTTGATAAAATAAGACACGTGGATTCTACATGCACTCTGAGGTAAGCCTAATTTTTTGTTTTAACTCCATATTTCAAAGAACATTTCTGACATTCCCAGATAATGAACACCCTTAATTTGAAAATTATACAACTGGTAGGGGTGGGCGAGCAGTACATTTTTTGTACCCGGCGAGAAGCTCGGGAAATCACCATACTTCCCGCTGGGACCGGTCCCGGGAAGGGAAGTTTGTATCGAGAAGCCACCTACCCGGCGCCTGAGGCGAGCAGTACCGAGAGGACAGCTCGGGAAATTGGAACGGGTCCCAGGAAGAGAAGTTTGTATCGAGAAGCAGACTGCCTGGCGCCTAAGGCGAGCAGTACATTTTAGTACCGAGAGGACAACTCCGGGAAGTCTAGGCCGATACCAAGAAGCAGACTGCTCGGCGCCACCCGAAGACTGTAACGGGAAGCAGACTTCTCGGCGCCACTCGACTCCCAGACTGCACACATAGACTGGTCTGCTGATTTCCCGTTTCTCGTATGATTTCTCGTCTCGTTCAACTTCCCTTCCGCTGTCGAGCAGTGGATCACTTCCCGGGAAGCAAAGGCCAATGCTTTGCCCGCGGGAAACGAGTACTCGGCTCGTCTCGTGCCCACTCCTAACAACTGGTCTTAGAAATACAAAAAAGCCAGGACTGTGCTGAGTTCCCTTCTCAATGAAATTGATCATCTGAGACATAAGAAATGAAATTGGGTTTGATATGAAACAGCATGTAAGCTCGTGCTGGAGGTGAGTGAAGGAACTTGTATGTACTCCTTCCCAACCGAAAAAAATCCATCACAATTTGCAGACAAATAAAAAGAAAATGTTCAGTTTTTGAAGTGTTATTCCCTTCAAGGTATACATTCAAGAAAGTAATTCGAATTGTTGATAGGCTTTGGAAGTGATAAGGAATGTTAAGGAATTACACAATTTAAAAACATCACAGACCATTCTCAGGCTCTTGCATTCCTGCTCTCCTCATATGTTTACATATCATTACTTTCATAATAGCTGAGGCAAACAACACACAAAACTGGGACATTCTGATGTGAATATTTACTTCCACTTTCTAGAAATGTAGTGTGATAAAAGTTTATATTCAAATTTGTTTGACGTTTATCCTGAAAAAGTGTTATATTGCCCATCATTTTTCAAAGCTACATGATCATATTCTTAAGGAGATACGCTGATTATACAAGAGCACATACAGAAAAAATGTAGGAAGGAAAAGCAAATATGCACAAGACCATGGTGCTATATACTGCATCAATAACATCAACCTACTTTTGTTTGCATGACTCTGAGAAAGCACTCTGGGCCGGCCATCTTTTGATCTGTGGTCTGGTGTTCTGCACCTGTGGTAATATATGAGCAGTAAGTGGTTTGTCTCTCAAGCAGAAAGAATGGTTTATTTTCACGTTATTCCATTCTCTCAAATAACAAAAAAAAAAAAAGTTTGATATTTTTCTTTCCTTTCAGCCAATTGCTTTAATTTCTTTCACACAATCACTGAATCAGCCTCAAATTAACTATCCATTTTATCTGACCTAATATCTCATGCATAAATCTTTTTAAAACAGGAGAAACATTTTTTTTATGGAATTATACTCCTTTTTTTATAGTGGTATGCAGACTCTATAAATGTTTTCTCTTAACTCTTTGCTGTAACTTAATAGTAAGTAATCTCACAGCACAGAATTTTAGTTTTTCACATGGTTTGGCTCTTAATTCAGGAGAGGTAAGATAAAAATACAAATCTCAAGGCACAAGAGAATATTAGAAAGGCTAGGTGGACCAATTTCAGCATTCACTTTCTTTACAACTGAACAAAAAATTTAACCTCACAGCAAAAACTGAGACATGAGACAATGAGATCCGGAGCTTGTCAATCTGAGGCAACAGGAGAAATCACGTTTCTCATATGTGAATGAATTTTTAACGCAATTTTTTTTCTCTCCACACAACCCTTCTATATAAAATGTCATTTCAGAGTAAAATTTGCTAAGTTCTTTGAGTAAAAGTGCAAAAATTGTAATTTTGTGGCATGGCCTAGTACAAATTAATGAGGATTAACAAACGCTATTGGCCATTTCATCACTAAATTCACCTGCAGCAAACAGGTCACCCCCATCGTTTCTTAACTGCCAGTGTCTCAACTTCCACTTTTAAGGTAGAATGAAAATTTGTTCACGCACAGTTTAGCAGCCAAACTAAAGTTCCAACTAAAGTCGGAAGTTTGACATCCCTGAATCTTTATCAATAACTCCACATGCTCAAAATTTTACACGTAAGAGAGCCTGATTTAATTGTGTTGCATCTCAATTAAAGAATTCCCACAGTTTAGTTTAGAATTCAGGAGAAGAAAAAGGACAAGAGAAAGGAGTGAGCTGGGGCATGAGAGGATAGCAAACTGGAATGAACTGGGACATACAATGAGAAAAATTGATGTGGGCTGCAATGTTTGTTGTGACTGAGAAGATTGACGGCCACTCAGATCACTCCAAATGCAATAAAAAAAACGTGGGGGAAAAAAAAAAGGAAAAAGAATGAGGAAAAACTCACAATTCACTGTTCCACTCCTTGGGCTTTTCCCACTGTGATACTTCTGTTTTACAGTTATAGTAGTAGCGTTTGCCTGAACTGCTGATGTGCTCTGACCAATCCCCACACACTCGAATAGCAGATTTTTGCACTTGCTGAAAGACAATCAAGTAAATAATGGATCATTACTAATGCAAAGTCACCTCACTCAATATCTTTACCCCTTTTTTTCAAGTCAGGCATATATGATCACAAGCAAAGGTATGTCTAAAAAAAAAAAAAAAAAATCTTCTGTACAACTACAATTAAATTTAAGATAAAATAAAATAAAAAATAATTAAAAAAAAAAAACAAAAAAACACACACACACAAAAAGAAAGCAAAGTTACAAAAAAACTCAATTTGACCAAGGCTAAAATGAATGTAGTATATAACAGATTTTCAGGAGCATTTACAACAGTAAATAAACTACTCCACACTGTATGTGTGGTTGGTCCATAGGATACACAAACTTGCCCAGTATGATTCTGACAATGGTAAAACAGAGACATATATCCTGATACACACTGTAAAATTGTAACTTTGTACATAACTTATTAATAATCTGCAAATAAGTATGAAAAAGTGCTTCAAGCTTTTTTTAAGTGGGACAAAATTTGAACTTTTTACAATTTGACACTTCACTACAAATATGAATGTCTTGACAATTGTTCGAGGCAAACTTATTAATGAGCTGTGTATAACTCTAGCCAATGCATTGATATTTTATTACTGTAGGATGTGAAATGATTTTACAGGGATAAAGATCAATAGGGCAACTAAAAAAGTACTGTAAATAAATAAAATTTCTAAAGAAAATGTAAAAAAAAAAAATTTAAAAAAATGTTAGAGACAATATTGAAAAGAGTAAGGAAAAATTACTGGAATTAACAATCTAAAAAATGTAAAAAAAATTTTTGTAAATTCTTCTGACCAAACACTCCAGGAATTAGCTTGATGAAAAAGATACTTCTAGAATAATAATGAACAGCATGCAAGAATCTATTTCAAATATCATATCCAAATCAGTTTGATTTCATGGAATCAAATTCGTAGTGAAACGGTACCGAAAGGGATAAAGATAGACAAAGAAATTTAAAAAAAAAAAAAAAAATCAAAATCGGCGGACTATGGTCAGCGACTTAACTCTAGTAACTGCTCAATAACTCAGGTATGACAACAAGTAGTTTTAACAAACACAGAACCTGGCAATATTTTGAAAGTGCTCACAATGAAGTGCCTTGCTTTTCCTAACTTTGTCCTGCTCGATTTTTTCCTTTCTCACTGTCTGCCAGACAATGTTTTCAAGCCAATATAAAATTAATAATATAACTTTATATTGCTGTTATAGATATATTTATTCTTTTTCTAAATATATAAATTTTCACCATATCCAAGCATGCCGAGTCAGAACATATAAAACACAATTACAATGACAACAGATTTAAAAATATCACTATTATTCTACAATTTCTCAGACCTGCAAAATTTTAGTGAAATACAGTGGCAACATCCCATTCCCAACAATCTAAGACCATAAAGTAAAGTGTCCTGTTATTAATTAGGAAAAAACAGTTAGTAATAATAATAAAAATACTGAGAAGGAGCACCAGACACTGCTGGTAACTGCAGTAAAAATTTAGCTGTAACGTGGCTCACCCTCTCTCCCGTTCCCTCATTCTTCCCATGTAGCTATGGACAAAACAAAAAGTCTGTTCAGATTCTCATTATCAAAACCATCTCTTTTATTTCAAATTAACATTTTCCTAATTATTTCGAAACAATTTCCTAGTGAAGTCTGATATCAATTTATAAATATAATCAAACTGAAAGTTTCAAGAAGCAAACACAGCACAAAGTACTCATTCAAGTGACACAAATGCATCTGAAACTAATTAATAAATGGAAACTGATACACATATAATAGGAATGCTGAGCTCAGCATATTTTTTCTGTGATATCCTATTTCTGTTATGATTGACATACATTACTAGACAAATAATGAAAATTCCTACTGTTTGTTTTATGACTAGTCTTTCTTTTATGAATTCTTTACTCTAAGGTATTTCAGTGAAGATCATATTAATAATGAGTCATAATAGGACAATCATTTTGAGAAGGCTACAATATGTATTAATGTTAGTCATGAAAAGTCTTAGCAGAGTAACTGTAATCACTTCATGGATGTCTAAGACAACATAACTTTTCAATTACAAAGACCTAGATCTAGATCTATATAAGGATCATTATGAGGCAAAAATAATGACATGGTAAGAGTGGTGAAATTATGATGTAAGGCAAACTAGATCTACCCTATAAAAATACAACTATCTACCTAGTTGCACAGGTATCAGTTTGTTTTTTCTTCTTCTTCTTTTCTGTTAAATTTTGAAGAACAGTGTTTTTGACAATCCATGGAGCTCTGAGAACTTAACTTATAATTATCTTAATCTTATGGTAACATAAAGGCAAAATTTATGTTGATAACATCATTGCTATGTAAGTCAAACTTGGAACTCTAAACTTACAGATCTGTTGTATCATATGCTAACAAAATGTTGTGTGATTTTCTACAGTGTGAGTGCTTTTTATTGGTCTTTTTCTGTTTTATTGTAGTTAACATTTCTAATTGTTGTCACTTTTGTACTGATTTGTACCTAACTTAATAACATAAACTTGTTGAATGGTAATATTTCGTATCATAATTACCTGTTCTATGAATAAAACATAAGCTTGATGTAATAAAGAAAAATTAGTCATTTTTTATGTATTATTGTTGTAACATTTTTTGATTTGTGTCATCCCTGCTATCTCCAAGATGTTTCATATCCATAAATGCTAGCATATATATATCTCTACAACCAGGTAACTAGCAAACCAAACACTTGGTGAAACTATGCAGGTCACAAAGTGCATGAGCCCATAATTGACTGATTTGGTGAGATCTGAATTCAACATCTGTTACCCTACTCTAGTCTAAGCTAAATGATACAAGACAAATGCTCTCATATGCCTTTGAAATTAACATTCAAAGTCCAAATCTGATCTGCTTTACATCACATGAAAGAGTAGTACACATGCTTAACAAAGAAATAATCCAAATTCCTCACAGAAATGAACAGAGCACACTACAAATTCAACCCTCCCATTCCGTTTGATGCAACAATCCAGTGAATGAATGAATGAAGAAAATCCAGTTTTCATAACTGCCAGATACTTTTACCGCAGGCAGTGGAAAGGGATACGAGTTCTAAAATACCAGTAATGCCAATCAAGGTTGCCATCTAAGGGACACAAGCACAGGCAAAGAAAATTTTCTAAAAAATCTGTTGACCTCTGAAGAGGAGTTTTTTTTTTTTAAATGTGTGAATTTTCTTGGGGGATTTTCAAGCATTCTCTTTTACAAGATCATCCTTTAAATTCAATTGGGTCTTTTACATATGAATCTAACTCCTTATTTAAAAACTCTTTGGGAAAAGAAATGTTGATGTAAAGTTTAACAGGTGGGATGGATAAATGTAAAATGAATGCACCAAGACACATTCTTGCACCCTAATACTGTTATAAACGCTGCTGGAAGAGGCCCAGAATAAGTGAATAGCAAGAAAATCTGAGTACAGATTACTTGTAAGTTGTTTCCAGTGGAAATGCAGAAAATGCATTTTTCTCCTTTTAAGTACTTTCCACCAGATGCAAATTTGTTTAAATGACAAAGTCAAAAAAGTCAACTTCCAGACCTTTCAAGTCTATTAAAACAACAACAATTATTAGCAAAGACGTTTCTAACACTGAACAGTTCTTTTGCCAGCTTTGAATTTTCCATTTAATCAAAATCACCTGAGTGCAGGTTCACTTTTTTTGTCAATATCTTCTGGGAAAGATGTGCTCGAAGTGGAGAGGATCAGAGGGGCGAGGAAGGAGGAGTAAAAGAGGCAAATAAAGAAGAACAATAGGATAATTACCTCTTTATCTTTTCCTGTGGAGGATGATTGTTTCCCGTTATTGGCTGCAGAGGATGAAGTTCTGGTATCCTTTTCTGGGTGGCTGTTGTAATCTCCTGGTGTTGAGTGTTGCTGATGTGAGGATATCCTGCTGGTGTGCTCCGTGTGATAATGGTGGGAGGATGTGGACTGGCTGGGGGTTCTGGTGCCTGGGTGGCTGTTGTGAACTCCTCTCTCCCCCTGGCTGCTTGACCGGTCTTTACGCTGACCGGATGATGAAGACGCTGACCGGTTGAGGTCTGCCACTGTGCCTGTGTTGCTGGATTCACCTCCACTAAATCCGAAGTTTGCTTCAATGATTGGGCGGCCCAAACTGCCAGTTGCCAAGTAGTGGCTAACTTTCTTTTCAGCAAGACTGAGGGAGCCTGGTGAACATCAAACACATGATGTGATCACAGCCAACAGCAATCTATGTATTTAAATTGCAAGCTATTTTTACAAATTATACTGATCTCCAGTGATATAGTAATAAACTTAGTTTTTCTTACACTATAACAGTAGACAATTCATCACTAACCTAACTGAGATAAACACTGACTATTTTCCTTCACCGATGATACACCACAATATACAAAACAAACAAAAACACCAGCTGTTTCTGAAGAACAAAGATCACATTCAAATATTTCTAAAAAGATGTTATAAAGGAAGTTCAGGTGGACAGAACCATCCTGAACCCCCCCAAAAAAAATTTAAAAAATCAAATGAACCACATATTTTCACAAAACAATGACACATGGCCGACAGCGTAAATATCAGAAGAATGGCATCTCTAGAAGAGGTAGTCAGGTTAGTGGTTTTCACCCCAAAAACATAACAAAACAAACAAACAAAAACTGATACTAAAGGTCTGAATAAACTTGACAGATTCAAACATGCCTGTCTAGTCTATCTCAAACAAAAAACACATTTACCTACCTCTTTTTTCTTTATTTCTCTCAATATAAGAGGACTTGTTCTGATAGCGGGGACTAATACGGCTGCCAAGGGGGCCGTCGTCATCGCTGTCGTTGGCAAATAAACCACTATGATACTGCATGTCCTAGAAAAAAAAAAAAAGATCGCATCTATTTACATTTTTGTTTTCATTTGCATCTGTAAGTGTATGTATGTATACTCTCTTCACACACACAGGGATATCAAACTGTTTTCACAAAAAGTCAGAAAATTTCCTCTGAAACCCCCCAGGTGACCACAGCACTGTCCGGTTATGTAAGAATAAGACACTTTAAAAAAAAATCTAGGTTTTTCATGCAGTTTCCATTGTTTTGAGAGAAGTTTGCAAGTTTTCACAAGATCCTGGGATGGAACAATGCAATTATAAAACTAGAATGTAGATCTGGTGGAAATTCTAAAAATATCCTATAAGCAGTGCTATCATTATAATCATCATAAAATTGGATAAGACCTATTTTCTAGATCTAGATCGCAAACAGCTGCCCTCCCACAGTAGTCTTTCTAAGCTCATGGGCACATTATTTGTTGTTGTCAGTACTCTGATGTGCTGATTTCCCATCAACAACTCTCACGCAACCACTTGAATGCATGTTATCGGCTGTGAGGAATTAAGCGCTACGAACTTCTATCTCCAAACAGCCGCCGAATAACAGTCTGACTATCATCTGGGGTATGATGATAACCCTTGCGTACTTTTGGTTTCACTGTCTTCATGCAGACTTTGTATCACAATTACAAAACCACGACTGTCTTGTGTATTCAGTAAAAGTTGGTAGCTATCGGCTGAAAGTAGGAAAGTTGGCGATGACCAAAAGTCCAAATTATGACAAGAGACAGTTTGGCATCCCTGCACACAATGAGCGTAACATGACTTATAACATAATATTGACAAATAAAATGTAATGTATCTTCAGTACTGACAACATGCAACGCTGCCATGGCTCAACTTTGAAGAGGCATTTCCAACAGCCATATTGAAATGGAATGGATTAAATGAAAAATAGTACTTACTGCATAAACGAGTTAAAATTTCATAAGCTCTAAAACTCTACAGCCCACTCATAACTGATCAGAAATCAAATCTGTGATGATCCACTTGAAGTCTTTACAAATTCTTTTCCTATGAAAATGAAGCACTAATGATACATAATCAGGCCAACATCCTAGCTATGATTATGAAATTATGACCTATTATATAACTTATTTCTTCCTAAAATTGGGCTTTTCTTTTACACACAGGTGGTAATGGACTGAGGAAGTGCGTCAAATGACAGTAGGCCAAAAATCATTGGGTTATTCATATGCCCAAAGTAAACTAAAGGTATCACAGCGACAGGGCTAACAACACCTCAAAAACTTTTGTAAGTTAAGGGAAAATCAGCAATTTGAGGTTGACATAAATTAATATTCAATGATTTCCTCCAACTGCCTAACTGCAGTCCTTAACCCTCTAGAGCTCAGTGGTGCAGGCACGGTAACTATTGTTGAAAAAATACTGATTGCAACAGACACTGATCTTCATAGAATTCAGCAAAACAAATCTAGAAGACAGACATCAACTATATTGAACTATTTTGAATGGCCCTGATTAGTTTTCGATAATGTTAAGAAAAGGCCAGGTAGATGACGTGCTAACGACAGCTTCCTTCGTTATCTGGGTTCTAGAGGGTTAATATACCACACCAGGCCTATGACCAAGGGTAATAAAATCATTACAAATTTGTGAAACTAATAAGAGCTTTGAGACTGTGGCCTTCAAAATGTCTAGATCTAGTTGTAAAATAAAAATAACAGGTTTTTTCCCTTTTGACATAAATCACGAGAAAATTGTAATATTTGCAACTAGACCAAAATGTCATAAAATTAACTAAAAAAAATCATTAAGTTTATGATAAATTTAACTGGCATTCAGGATTTGCAGCCCTGCTGGGGATTCAAGTACCAGAGAAACACATTGGATGAAAATATACTGTGGAACCATTTTCTTATTTCTGTAGAACAAATTAACAAGTCAAGACAGAACCAGCGAGGAGTGCTTTTAACCGTCCACAAAAATTGGGGAAGACAAGAAAAACTACATCAGGCTTCAACTTATGACTATCCGATACTAATGTGAAATCAATACATATTTCAGAAACCTGGACAACCAACAGTGCATGCAGATGAACTCTAGATCATTGTAGCTCGAATAATTCTAACAATGAAAAGAAATGAGCTACATGAAGAGACCATACAGACAAAGACTTTGGCATAGAGGGATGGTGCTAGATAGGATTTCACAGAGAAAGGCAAACAGAAACGCAACAAGAAAGGCCACAAAGTGGAAATATCAGATGGTGAAAGACATGCTAAGAATCTCCTTTTGGAGATGTTTAGACAAGGTTGGGGAGAAGCCCTGGTATTCTTGGAAGATACTGATGGAATGCTGCTAATGGGTTGAGTGGAGAGCTTCATTTGGTGGACTAGGCCATGGACAAGATGACGAGTGATGATGATTAATTACAAAATAACAGATTTCAAAGCATGAAAGATAGTTAACTTCAAAATTTAATAAGTTTTACAGATGAAACAAGGCTGTTTCTAAAATTTAGCAGTAACTTAGCCGCATATGTAACTGGGAAAGATTGAAACTGGGAAGTGCAGCCTTTAATTTTTTTACCAAAATGTCCAAATGCGAACTACGAATACTTTCCAGCTATGGTGTAAATCCCGAGATTTACTGTCGTTTTCTCACACAGCACTGTTGCTTCTAACACTTGCTAACAAAAAAAAAAAACAACCATATATTTTAATGTCCGATGCGCTTTTGAAATTTTCTTCAGAGATCTTTTCTATAACTGCCTGTCTGATTTACGAAGCCAGCTGACAAACAAAAAAAAATGTTAAAAATATATGTCCCTCATCAATTTGAGAACGCAATTCCATGATATTTGTGACAGGACAAAATTTCTCTCTGAAACTGCAAATGGATAACTGTCAGCTATTATAAATTATACTGAAGAAATCCCCTGTTGAAAAAATATTCTCCATCATTTCTTTGGCTGAACTTCTCTAAATGTCACAGAAATAAGTCATCTTCTAACATGAGGCATGGTATGGTAAAAATTCTGTCATAAGAAAAACTGCTGTAATCCAAAAATGAGCCTTTTATATTGAGCACATACCATTTACGTAAGAGTTTCTTAACTATGTGAATAGAAGTATTTTTCTCCAGGTAAATATAGTGACACCCCACACCTTGGGATATCAACTACATCTTTTTACATGTATTACATTACCCAAACTACAATTCATATTCTGAAAACAGTCTCTGCTTCATTTTCATCTTCAGAGAGACTGTGTATTTTTTAGCTTAAAAAAAAAAATCGGCTCAATTCCTCAAATCATTCCACTCTTTTCCTTCCTTGGCAAAAATAAAATCTCTGACCAAGAATTAGATACCTGAGAATGGTTTATAACACCTTTCATGGTATTCCTGACTCTAACTGCTCTGACAGATAATTGTATTTGAGATATCAACACAACCATGGAGTCCTGCTCATACACCTCGTGTTGAAAAATACATCCATGGTAAATAATACAAAGCTGTTGAGACAACAGAAAAAAAGAAAAACAACAAACTTTTTTTTTTTCAAACTAAAAGGCAACAGCAGTGAAAGAATTATAAAAACATATACATGAAACTGAACAGCAAATACCTGATGCAGATGGGTGTCTTTTCTGTCAGCATACCTGAAGAAATACACACAAAAGGAAAAAATCAAATCACTGTTGATGATAGACATATAGTCTTATTTTACACATTTACCTTTTAAAAAATACATATATAATGTGCATGAAGTTAAAAATCTAGTCACAAATAAAAATGAAGAGAGCACCACTGCATATCCTCAGACTTTGCTAATCTGTGGTGAGGTTTAAACTTCATCTTAAAGAGATTTTTTTTCTTATCTGTAATTTAGCAGTAGGTGTGTGGAATATGCTCTACAATATAAGCTTCTCAAAATTTATCCTCATATTTGTGAGTTTCTTGAGAATCTCCATTCCACTTTTTTGCTATGCTGCACACAGCATGCAATAAGAATCTGTTCAGACAATGATCTGACCAGAGGTGGCTAGTACTGGTTCAAAAACGAAACTTCAGATCAGACTACAATGTTGATAGAAAACAAAAGTCAGGAATTTGCTACTACTAAGGGGCAAATCAAAAACACGCCAAAATCTAAAAAACACCACAACCAACAACAAAAATACAAATACATTAGTTTAGATGTCTTACAGATTTAAAAAAAAAAAAAAAAATCTACAAATTACAATGTAAGAACAGAGCAACTTTTATCCCCAAACTGCAAAAGCAATATTCTGAAGGATATGAGTGTTAAGAATATTCTTTAAAAACATTTCCTTGCAGCTTTACAGATTTGACATACATGTGCTCTATTGTGCCTCCAATATGAAACCACATAGTTCCACTCAAAATTTTAATCTTTTGTAATGTGACATTGCACAGTCAATGCAAATATGATCATTTTCCAATGTTCTAGACATTAAAATGCCACTCAAACAACTTTGATATGCATTCTATTTCACAATGTGCACATTTCACTCTTTCTCAAGCTATCAAGTATAATTAAAACCTTACAAAGGCGCATTTCTTTCTTGTTCTGTGATATTCTGTGGGATTATCACTTTAAAATGGCTTGCTAGTTCAAAACTGATACTACAATTAAGCAAAAAGTTTATCATAAGCCTATATATTGAAATGTTTGGTATAAAGAATGACCAACTGTTGACATTTACTTCCATTTAATGATGATTGCTCAAACAATCCAAATTACTTAACAGTGAAACTATTATTACTAATCCTGGAAAATTTGTGGAATATTATAAATCAGTGCTAAAATGGACAGAATCACCACGTTAAGTTGCCAGAGATTACAAATGAATATTCTAGCCTCTTATAATTTGCACAAATGTGATTCATGCCTCACCACTTTACAGACATCTGCTGCATTGAATTATTGTTTTTCTTAAATATTTCATGGCTTGAAAAAGAATCATATTTCATAAACTGTAAGAAATGTTTAAGAAAAGGGTCAATCTGAATTTTAAGAAGGTAACACATATTGATTTCTCACATTCCCTTAAACCTGTCAACTATTTTGAAGTGTATGTGACTAGGCCTACACCACTTTGATTACCTGTCAGTGTTTTGCTATTTCTACCGATGAGGAAAATTGTCTAAGAGCCCTTAGATCTGTGACCACTTCAAGATTTAAGTCTGAATTTAGCATTTACTGATGTCTAAAACTTAGATCTACTTCTTTGCCTGATGAAATTACTTTTTACATCCTGAAACCTAACAACTTATTTTAAAGTTAAGTCTGCCTGTGTACAGCTCAACAGAGCATTTAACTTTCAAATATGAAAGACCAAGGGATTCACTGTGTGAAGTCTATGTTTACACTTATTTGCATTGGCCACTGGCTGTTTGGTGAACTGTGTGACAACTAATGTAAACAAGCAAAACATCTAATAAACAATCAAAATGATTTTTGCAAGCTCCTGAAGTTTCCATCTTCTCCAGGTCAATCATAGCACATTCTGACCTGAAATAAAACTATAGAATTATCATAAATATTAAGAAAACAAAGAGCTCTTCCTTGAGAGGACTTCCAACCCCTTTGCGATGCAGGAGCTCCTTGGTCAACGTCAGTGGCTGTCTGAAATACAGAATAGTGCTTCGTTAGCAGTGAAAAACACAACAAATATGGCGGCTTACAGCCTCAGATACATAATAAACACAAAGTATGCAGACAAATTTACCCATCATTGAGTCTGGGCTGTTTCCTTGCATGCATTACCATTAATGCTATAGAACAATAGCAAAATGCAATGCAAAGGAACCGAATTGGATGGGTTATTGGGAATTTTCATTCAACTCTATGCGCTTGCATTCGTCAGGTTCGACGCCATATTACATCCGGGGAAGCGTCAACTTTAGCATAACATTTTCCTAATTTCCAATAATTTTTTGAAATTTGGGACATTTTATTTCAGATAAATTTTTGATTAAGTTGTATTTACCTTTTTAGTTTAAAAATATTGGAATAATTTAGCAGTTTTCTTGAGTGGTCACGGGTCAAGGTCATATAGAACAATATGGCGCCATGTTATTAGTAAACAACGTGTGTGAAATACTTCTCTGCGAAGAATGATCTGGTAAGTATTCTGCTTTATTTTTTTACTTTAATGTGCTTGTGAAAGTGATACAGATATGGACAGCTTACGCTCGTGTGGTATTGTTCTATATGACCAATGTCTACTTTGTTGTTGCCCAATTTGTCGATATTTCTAAACTAAGTTCTTGTTACTAATGTTAGATCTGTTCCAGACTCTGACTAGACTATAGTCTATTACTATTACTCTATTATTATATATCTAGATCTAGATCTAGTACACTGGTCTCCGCCTAAGAACCCGGTTGTCGGGAGACAAAAAAAGCGGGCTCTTAGGCGGACGGGTTCTTAGGCGAATTGAAAAGTTACGCAATCCATCTGATCACAGATTGTCTTCATTACTATGATTAGTTGATCGTTACCGTTAGTTACAGATTTATCTATGTGAATA
>JBCAUA010000010.1:149799-169190 GCA_038406235.1 Peronia verruculata | reverse complement strand
GAGTGAGTGAGTGAGTGAGTGAGTGAGTGAGTGAGTGAGTGAGTGAGTGAGTGAGTGAGTGAGTGAGTGAGTGACAGTATTAGATCTAATATACTGCTTATCTTTTACCTCATGTATTCGGCAACGGGTGTAATTAAGTAATTTGACTGGCTATGAAAACATCTCATTGCAAAGAATTTCAAAGATAACTGCTGAGTAAGAACATCAAGATGTCGTGATGCAGTGAATGTGTATGAAACGGGCATAAATGTTACAATTCTTTGAAACAAAACAACATCCCCCTCACCCTACCCCCCAAAACTCTCTGCTCCTTGACGTGAAGAGAGAAGTGTCATGCATCGTGGGGCCTTGAATACGCCGATAGGAAAAACCCACGGCTATTGATTACCCGCCTCGGTCGGCCAGTCAGCCGTGAAACGCAAATAAGACAACAACAACAGCAGCGGCAGCAGCAACAGTGTCACAGTGTGTGGAGTACAGGGCTGGCAAAGAGATGCTGTGCCATGCAGCACTGCCTACCAATAGACCTACAATCTGTGTACTAGTTTGACTGATTGTAATCACAGTATACGATCATTTTTACTATACTGTAATCTAATGCAAGCATGATAAGAATAATTTAAAATATATACCGTTCCAACTAATTGTGTTCCATACATAATTTTATAGAGCCATTACTTTCAGGCGTGTTGACTGTAGATGCCCTACATATTTTATGTATTTTCCGCATGAGGTAATACAAAATACAAACCACAGTGCAAAGTCACACTAATTCTGTGGGTAGTGTACGGTAAAGATACTGCAGTGCTGTTAAGTATAAAAGTTGTATATTTTAATATATTCCTGGGACCTATGTACATAAAAATGTCATATTATGTACAAACCAATTCCGCCTGTAGTTTATACTACTATCATATTGAATGTTAGAAAAAAAATAATACAATACACTGTACATACAGTAAGTATACAGTCAAGCCAGATCTGGTTCTATATGCAGTCCACAAAAAAATAAAAAAAATACATGAACCTTTAGTGCAGTTGAATGAACACAAAGCAGCTCACCACAACACATTACAACTGCTTTAACTCCCTGACAGTAAGCCAGGTAGACAATATACTATACGGAAGACAATGACATACATTGTATCCACAATCAAACTGATTCTATCACAGCCTGCCATACTTCCAACCATACCCATACTGATTATGCATATGAAGGCATCAATGGAAAAACTCTTGATGTCACATTTTGACACTTTTGAGAAGATAAAAGTTTGCTGGCTTTGTGTGATCTACTGTTGATAACTATGTCTGTAAAACCTGTTGTGAATTCTAGCTTATCCATTTTTTATCATACATTAAAAAAAAATATGATGATCTTTTCTTTTTTTTTTTTTTATTTTAAAATATGGCGTGGATATTATTGGCTGATGTTGTAAAATGTCTGAAATGAACATCAAGAGTTTTTCCATTGAACCCTTCATGTTTATATAATATTATGTAATATAACATACCTGAGATCGGCAACCCCCCGCCTTTAGGGACAGGTGAGATCTAGCTAGTACATCTACATTAATTGTATTCCATTTCGGCCTAGTCCCCCCATCCCCCCCTTCTCATTATTAATTATTGTATTCGGCTTGATTGAATTGACAGGAGATAGGACAAAGTGCGAGATTGCCACCCGCAGGAGGCTGAAAGACGAAACAAAACGTAGTCTCAAATATCTGACATCCAAAAGCTGATACAATCCACCTAATAAAATGAACCCGACATTGTATCTAAGAAGATGCACCATCTGGCCTGGTGTGCCTTGACCCCCTGAAATGACCTAGTAGCCCGAAACAGTTACCGACTCATGATACCATCATCAGATCTAAGCCAGAACAATGCTGCTTATGATTGCCCTAGACTGCCAATGGTTGACAAAATCCGATTAAAACAAAACAAAACAAAAACAAAAAAAACTCAGCGGTATCCAGGCCCATCTATCATTCACTGACTGATCCACCCATTCATCCATTGATCCATCCATCCATTCATTGACCTATCCATCCATTCATTGACCTATCCATCCATCCATCCACTGACCCATCCATCCATCCATTGACCCATCTATCCATCCATCCATTGACGCACCATCCCTTCATTGACCCATCTATCCATCCATTCATGACCTATCCATCCATCCATTCATTTACCCATCCATTCATTCAGACCTATCCATCCATCCACCATTCACTGACTCATCTATATATCCATTTATGACTCATCCATCCATTCACTGACTCAAAGTCCATTTTTTTACCCACAAAACTTCCTCTCAAGCTCATCAAAGTGGACAGGCACTTAAACTTGAACCCCAAATGTTCCTACTTTCTCAGGACAGAGTGGCTACATATATTTACATACATGTAATAATTATAAAAAAAAATAATAAAGAATATTACTGGACTTGACAGCCGACACAATGTTTACCGTTGAGCTATCTGTGAAGCTCTTCTGACAGAGGTCGCCTAGATGTGGAAATGTACCGACACATCTTGGCAAACGCCTTTCCTCTGTGAGAACTGCTTCGAAAAAATCGTCATAAAAATGAAGTTTTGCTATCGATCTCCCCTTTCATACATACCCAGCAAAATGACATTTCCAAGAATTGGACTGGTGCAGCAGGTCGCCTTCAAATGTGGAAAAGTCCAGATGTGAAAATATTTACAAAGATGATGGATAATTAGCGCACTGACTATTACTAGTAAAACGAATGGGTGATCAAAGTTGCTGGTTTAATGTGACCATGTCTACCTTTTCGAACAGTAAAACTTGCAGTTTCATTTAACTCCGGGGCATTGGATTCAACCCTGTAGATTCTAAATGCAAGTTCTAGGCGCCAGAAGGGAGCTTCAATCAGGATAGGTGACTTCATGGGAGAGGGGGTATTATGATTAAGGTTATGGTTCGAATTATATATAAAAGGCGCGTGAATAAGGAGATGGCCTCATACAAATCTTATAAGTACTTGATTAACTTTGGAGCGCTATTTTTTTCCGGGTGATGCAACTACGTGACGCGCTCATCATGTCTGGTGGATGCTCATCGTCGGTCAAGAGCTGCCCGTCATGCGCAGAGCGTGTACACAAATCGGCGTGTGAGCCAAAATTTCTAGACGACGTGACCAATCTCGAAATACCTCATTCCGGTGAAATATCGTTAGTCAAACCCTCCATCACACCTGGTCTTTACCAACGAATTGTTTTTTTTAACTTCTTTGATGTCAATACAAACCAGTTCTTCCCCCCCCCCCCCAACTCTCCTTTCCCGCGCTTATGAGATATACCACGACACGGCAGTTAATGTTTATGTATTTATTTGCATATTTATTACTGCGAATCCCGGAAGTGTAAAATACGAAAGTACAATGCGGGGTCAAATGTCAACTACTCGCCTGATATCTAAGGATGCTGGGATTATCTTTTTAGTTCTTTGAAAGCAAGGAGAACCTAGCCACGGGTTTCCGTTCTCTCCATCAACTCGTGTAAGTGCATTGCATCGAATGGCGCCCGATTGTCGCAGTGCTTCTACTTTTGATGTTCCCGCCTTAATGAGCGAGATACGTTGTTTTCTGTTTTTAGTTTTAGCGAGTCAGCGCGAAATCTGGCGGTCAATGAGACAAAAACTACACAAGTACCTGCTCACTTACGGTTCTTTATCTGGCACTGGCAATGGAGCTCTAAATGATCTACAGAGCATACTTTTTCCATACTTACATTCCGAATACTAGACATTTATCATCGTTATTGTTATGTTAGATGTGGATAGGTCGGAGAAAAGTGGACTAGATCTATATTGTGTGAGCTAACAAACCGCGGATTTCTTTTGTCCACTAATTGAAAATGAAAGCATCAAATTACTTTGACCATTCTATTTCTGGTATTGGTAAATGAACTAACGTTTAATATTCAGGACACATTGATAACGTACACTGGTGGAAATCAAAATTGCCGATCTACATGTAAACCAAATGCAGAGTACTTAATAATGATTTGGCTCAAAACTTAATTACTAAAATCACAATTCATCAGTTACGTTTTTTCGTCCCGTTTTGTTTTGTTTTCGCTGCAGATGAGCTTGAAATGTTGGCCTCTTGAACCACTTAGCTGAGTGTACAAGTGTACAAATGTGTGCCTGCTATACGTATGCTGCAAACAGCACATGTGTTTCTGAGTACATAAATCATCGGCCGACATTTGAGTTATTGCATCGGCATGTCTATGAAACTATAAACAGGAAGTCAACGAACATTTATCTTTCACTTTTTTTCTGTGAGGAAGCTACACAGACTCCGTGGATAATCTTTGGGCAACTTAACTCTGAACCTGTCGGAGGAAATTGCTGGAATGCCGGTGTTTCTTTTTCATGTTCTCGACCGGCTAGCATAGATCTGCCCGCCAAAACCACAAGTAATTTCTGTCAGTAGTTGGGTGTGCAACGATATTTAGAGAGTTGTTATCGCCTTGCAAAGTGTAACAAGAGAGTCTTGGAGAAGGCTGTCCTTTTTTTTTTTTTTTTGACACTTCTGGGTTGAAAAAAGAAAGGGACGGGGGGGGGGGGGGGGTTCCAGTAGTTAAATCAACATATTAGTACATGTATATTATATATCTAGCAGTGAATGAATGCTGCCATGTCTGGTAGGTCTGATACTCAGAGGGGACAAAACAATACTAAATACGGACAGTCATACTCACTGGTTAGAGCGAGAGAGAGAGAGAGAGAGGGGGGGGGGCAGAAGAAAAGAGGGGAAGGGGGAAAAAGTGATAAAGGCAATGAAATTAAGTAGGCCTAATCCAACAAAATCTCTAAGTAAAGTATAAGCAATCACCAAGTTCTTTGGCGATTCTTTCATCAGTCCTTACTCTTAAAGCGCATTCAGCCTTTACATACGCAAACGCTAAATGTATACAGCAAGTACACGGAATGAATCACACAACTTCACTTTCAAAACTTGACTCTATTTTGCACTTTCCTCCATGTAAGTTGTAACTAATGTACTACATGTATGTACGTACCTAACATCCAATCTGCATTCTGCTATCAAACTGAAGTAGGGGATTTATATGACTGACCACTACTGTGCTATACCACATTCCCTCCCAGCAGTCCCTCTCCAACGTACAATTAGTGCGAGTAAGTGAACGTTAGAATAACTAGGCTATGGATTATGAGGAACTGAGCACTGGCACGGGAGGTACCTTGGATATACATGATCACATAACACAATAGTCTTTATGTTATGTTTTGACCACGGTTGTGGACAGCTGAGATAACCACCATTACAGGAGGTTGAAAAGCTTACAAAAACCATAACCGGAACTGAGTTGGGAGCAGTTCATGTAAAACAATCACGTAGTTCTCTCGGGATGATGAACACCTTGGAGATAAAACAAGGAAGATCACAACACCTTTTGTTCGGCACAGCATCGCCACAATGAAAGGAATCCTTCGTTGTGTGTAAAGTACAACCAATCTCATATAACACATCCCATCCCCTCTCAATCCCCCTTTTAAAAAAAACTGAGAGCTCTTCTCTTAAAGAGTGGAAATAATAAAAAATTGAAACTACACTTTTGGACGTACATTGTACATGTATTTTTGTTAATATACAAGTATTTAGTTCTTTTAGTAGGAAAGTGGCGGAATAGGCAGCCCAAGGCTAGCTTTGTAAAAAAAAAAATGGCGCTGCAGACGCTACATGTATTAACAAACAAACAAACAAAATGAAGTTTTTGCTGCCCCCACTTGTTCTGAAATCAAATGTCTCTATACACTGGATACGTCCTTGGGACGAAATCGGCACAACTGCATACAGATGCGCATGTCGCCTACTTACGCTGCTGTCAGCGGTGCCACTGTTAGTTTCTAAGAGCTATCACAGACTATACCTCATGTATGTCGAGCCGGCTGCCAAGTGAGACTGAGCAGTTTATCAACACTACTTTCCATCTACAGCTAAACGTTCATAGTGGCACATGTACATGTATTTTCAGTTCCTCTGTTTGCTGGTTATTTGTCACAACCCTGCACCAGCTACCGCATGTTACAAACAATACGAAGACCCTGCGTTAGCAAAGACTGCCAATGTTTACCTGAATTAATAGAAGATGTTCAACATGAATGTGAAGATAAACTAGCAGATTATCCAGGTCCAAAACAATTCATTGCCAGACGAACTGAGCTGGACTGCAATAAAAAAAAAAAACAAGTTCTTCCCAAGGTCTGTTTTTAGCATGCAATGCCATTTGGCTTTTTGCATAGTTCTCATATTAGTCACATCTCAAAAGTGGGCGAAAGTTCTAGATCTACTCCTCCTGTTGTCGGAGCAGCAGGTAAACTACAAACATGCACATGTCTGTGAGCGCAGAAAAATTTATGGAAGCCGCAAATTAGTTGATACTCTGGGTTTCAAAATAACGTTGTTTTCACATGTTGTGAACGATGTCACGCAGAAGTTGATAGAGAAACGATTCCAGTTTGGACTGGGACAACAACAAGGAAAATGATAAGAACCATTTTGCATATTAGCCTAGCGGTATATAAACTGTGGCCGTTTTTTTTTTTTTTTTTTCTCAAAGGCTTCTTCTTCATGATGAGTTAAAATCTGACTAGAAAACCTCCTATGACTTTTACTAGTCATAAAAGATTAATTATAACTTAGTCCCATTTTTTTAGACTCAGGTATACAGTCTTTCATTTACAGAGTATGCAAACAAACATGCTACCACTTGTATAAACTAAGTCCATCAATTTCATTATGAACAGGTGTTAAAAAGTAAACAGTAAATATTAGAGAATCAGGATTTAACGAACAGGCACAAATTCATCATAATATACTTGATCAGGATGGAAATTCCCAAGAAGAGAAATGTTAGATTCCTTTCTACTTAATCTTGTGTGCGCTGAAAAATTGACAGAATTTTCATTAAATGCTGTCTGATGACAGAATGATTTCTGGCTGAAAAAATAGTTATCATTGACTTCCATTCCATCTATTATTCCAAAACAACATGACATGTAAAGGTAGCTAATTAACAGTGCATGTCGATGATATTATATTATCATAGATAACCTCTACTCAAGAAAAGATTTCCATACTAACCAGGAAAATTATATTCCATATTACTTCAAATTAGATTAAAAGGTCTCTCAATATAATTTGATATAGGATTTCTAAACAACTATTTCATAAATGAGCCTTTGCCAATGGGTGGATTTTTTGGGTTTTTTTCATATGCCTTACAATATTGCTTCCTATGGCAATAAAAATGACATCTAAGCATTGAAACTTGAGTATGGTGTGCTCAATATGTTGATTCAGCTGTGGGAGCAGACCCATAGCAGCAAAGATGCCAGAAGAAATGTTACAAATGTATCTAGTTATAAAATCAATATTTTTTCTGTTATGTGAAGCGTGACGTTTCCTGATTGTCACTTTTAGGCTATCAAAATCAACAATTAAATCAATGCACAGGAGGTTGTCAGTGTGTAGAAAAAATAACAATTATGAGTGGAAGTCCTGGAAGTTCTTGTATCTCTGAACTTGACCACACTCAAAAGAGTAACCTGCTTATTCTCGATATAAATTTCCTGACCAGCCTTGATTGTTTAATATCCCTCTATCATAATGCACAACATCCAGGTTCTCTATCCAAGATGCCTAGATGTTCCCTTTTCCTTTCCAAAATAACAAGAGACTTTACCCCTAAAGGTACCTTACGTTATGTTCTATATATACATCTTTCAACCTCCTGATAGAGGTCATCTCGACGGATTGCAGGTGCCAATTCAATTTTGTAAAATTTTCAGCCCCAAAGATTAAGAGTACTTTACATTTCAGAGCACATTTCTTTTCCAATGAATTAAAACAGTCTTGGTTTTTAACAGCTTTAGCTGTTCACTACAATAACTTCAAGACGAGATGAAAATCATTAAGAGGATGATTGAACATCAACTATGAGAATAAGAAGTGGAAAAGTCATCCTTCTGTGGTGTGCCTCGTTTTTATAATTTGATCAGTCATGCTTTTTCAAGTAATATTTCAACCTGTTTAGAAATTAGATTCCTCAAACAAAACAGAAGAAAGGATCAAGATTTCTTTTAAGGTATTGATGACTGAGGATATTTCAATCCTAAAATAATTCAAATCTTGGTTTCTATAGAAAAGGCAGTCTTGACACTGTAAGTGGGTACAAGCTATTCACATCAATACATTTCAATGTTTGTTAAATTGCCAGAGACACAAAAAGTATGCAGTCCTTAGTTATTGAGCCCCCTCCCCCCCCCCTCCTTTTTTCTGCAGCACTACAGTATTGACTAGTACTTTACTGTTATAAGACAATGTAAAACATGTATTTTGCTAGCATACAATATTCTTTTCTTCACACAGAATTACATTTCTTATCTTGTTCAAGCTATAATTTTTATCCCTTTTTTTTATGCTTTGACAAGACTTAGTAGGGCGAGAAAGAGAAAAGAAATAAGATGTGGGAAGAGAAAACAATTAAAGTTTAAAGGTCAAGTTCACATAGAAATTCTTCAAAAGTTAATGCATGCGCAGATAATGAGTATAGTCCACAAACCAACACCTAAAGAATGCCATCACTGTAGATCATTCCTCCATGTCATCATTGAAAACATCAACCAAAGAAAACCGAATCCTATAAAAACAAGTCAATACAACAAGCAACAGTGGCTTACTGCTCCATTCTACACTACACAATTATTAAACAAAAAATATTAATGCCAGTGAATAGTTTTGGTTTATAATGACTTAGGTTCTTGAATTGCTTTACAATTCTATTTTAATCAACACAGGTTTGGTTGGTGTTGTCTCTCAGATAGGGAGGCCCTCTCACAATCTCTGTTATGGTTTTTATAAGCTTTTCAACCTTCTGCAGTGTTGGTTATCTCACTATTGTGTTATGTGATCATGCACTAACAACTAAACTCTCACAATCTCTCAGATTTAAATGACATAATATACCACAAAGTAATTACTGGGCTTGATGCTAAGATACTACCTTACTAACCTTGTGATGTTTGTCTGCAATATTTCTCTGTAATGTCACGTGGCATAAGCAGTTGTCAAAATGAATAATGGCTGAAATGGCACATGAAGACAACAAAAAGAAAAGTGTGACTAAATCTGCAAAGAATTTAAAAATTCACTTGAATGTAAGGTCATCGATCTCCAACTTAAATTTCAGCTATAAGCCCAATCCCAGGATGGCAGTCATCCGATGGAAGTGACAACAGCAGGTCACACAAAAGAGGAAAAAAAAAAAAAAGAAAATGAAAAAAAAAAAAAAAACTTAAGTTCAATAACATCGAGTCCATCTGATGAAAAATGACATGAAAAAGGTGAAAGTATAAATTTAAGTGCTCTGGTCTGAGGAATACCATTTATTATTTATGGTTTCAAATATATTGCAACACTTTGAATTTTGAAGTAGGCCTAGATCTAGGCCTATATGTCTTCCAGGTGCCTTTAAACAAGAAAGTCTGGGTGTACAATAAAAGTTTCAGTTCCTGCTGAAAAAAGGTGTGGGGTGGGGATGGGGTGGGGTACAAAAGCAGACTACTTGAAGTGAACAAAAATAATACAGCAGGGCATGAACATGATGCACCACATGATGTCAATGATGTAACTGGATACCGAAATATCAATACTTTATTCATTGGTTTAGATATAGATCTAGTCTAGATCTACATCAAATTGAATAGAACATTACATAGATTCTAGATCTACACACATAATACATGGACGTGTCGTAGGCCTATAACATTCTAAAGATAAGGTTCTAGATCTAGTGCCATCCAATAAACGCGGACTCGTTTAACGTTTTTGGACTAAGTCTACACAGTTCAATCGGGGGGACTAAGGCCTGAGGGGATGCCGTACAAAAACTGGATACCAATTATAGTCCAGTGGTCTAGACCAGAGCCAGCCCCCATTTAATTTGGTAAAAGAAACATTTAAGTAAGTGTTAATCGATCTACCTAAGTTTCCCATAGCCATACTAAGTGACAGACTTCGTCTCAGGAGCACCTATTAGATCTACAGGTAAAAACACTGGTCAAGTCATTGATAGTAGCTTTAGAATATGATGAAGATCTGCGATAAAGCTTCGCAACTGCTGTTCTGACAACACACTTGCACCAGTGAACCGAGGCCTCGCGAGGACAGCGAAGCCCAACTGTGAATCTATCCACATAAATACCCAAATTACGTAAACTCACACATTGTTGATTACCTTTGTTCTAATCCGCTTCTTATGAATACAACAAATACAAAGTAATCCATGGGGCTCAGAAACTTTGAGTTTAATCCAAGTCCGAAACGCGCAACAAGTTCGACAAACAAGCAAACTGTTGCTTTACCTACAAACATAACTTCCTCCGGCTGCCATTACGCTGACGTCATAGAGCACACTCTGGTGGCAGCTTATTGGCTGTTTGCTTTGCAGTACGACAGGCACAGGCCTACATTCATGGAACGGTCGGCGCTCGAGTGTGGGCGATTCTGCGCCCCAACAAAGTGTCTGGGCCTTGAGGATTAAAGTTATGTTATGGCAAGACGAATACTGGAGCATGTTGGCAAAACACCTTTTCTATGAACTTTTCTAATTCAACTAAAGAAAATCAAGATTTTTTTTTTCAATATATCACAATACAATAAGCTACATGAACAAAATACAACTTTAGGACATCTTGTGATGCAGTGGACTTTTATCATTAAAAATAAAAAAAGTTATTTCGCAAATATGAAGAACTTATTAAACTATATGTAAAGGGGGTTTTGTCAGAATGTAAGCTGTAAGAGTCCTAAAGCTTTCGATTTGTTTTGTTGGAAGATTGAACCGGTGGCGAATGAAGGGAAAATATTGAAAAAATGGGAGGGGGGAAGGGAAAGAGGGGGGGGGGGAGCGAGAGAATCCATTTGTAATAACTGGAATTATCGAGTTACCTCTTTTGAATAACGGTCAGCTATGAGATGTAGAGCAAAGCGGAATCTTGGTCAAGGTATAGGATAAAGCCATTGTAACTGAGTCAATATTGACACACTACCAGTGAAATGAGAGCGGTGTTTGGTTAACCAGGTACATGTATTGCAAACTCATAATGTTATTCTATGTCACGACAATGTAAATTGCTCCTTACATAAGTCTCGACGCCTTACCTACTTCTTGTTCATCCCCTTATGACAGTAGAAAATTGCGTTTGTGTTTCGTTGTTGCTGATGTGTTTGTTGTTGTCGTTGTCAAGGTTGGTTGTTTTTGTTTCGTCTCCTTCTCCTCCTCCCTCTACTTATCTTAATTTTTCCTCTTCGTCGTCTTTTTCTTCTTCTTCTTTTTTTTTCTCTTCATTTTCTTGTCGATAAGAAAAACAAATATGCGTTTATCTATAGCTAAAACTCAGATACATGTACCGGCTTACGCACATAATTATTTATGCTGCCCTAATAAATGACAAATTCATATAATATCGTTCGCAATTTCTGATGTAGCCTACCTGCATTTAAAAAATTTCATTTTCCTGATGAATGGATGGCTTTGGGAGACATGACGGCACCAAACAATTATCGAACTGGTGATCGATAGCAGCATATAGATTATCTAAACATTAGCCAAGTGATACATGATAAACAAATAGGTAGGTTAACTGAAATGGTGGTGTCTTTTTTCTACAGATCCAGAACAATAATATGCCGTTTCACGATTATGATGTCGATTTTTTGTCAAAACTTACTCTAAAAATTGATTTTTTGTCTTTGTTGTTGTTGTTATTGTTGTTGTTGTTAATAGAACAAAATTTTCTTGCGCAATGTGATGCTCACCAAATCAGAATAAAGGGATTAAAATAATATCAAGCAATTAGTTTTACGAAGATCTCTACCAACTTCTATTTAGTAAATGAAAAAGCAAGATTTCCTCATCATGGTAATTTTGATGTGTAATTTCCCCACAAACCGAGCAATCGAGCAATCCAATATTATTATACCATCAAGCATAATTGTAACTGCCATTTCTTAATCACAAAGCTTAATGCCATCATAGCCCATCACTCCATCACTCACTTCTGACAAGTTTGTTGTTCAGAGATAAATAGCCTCAAACGATGAATTAACATTTCCAAGTACTCAAAACTCACTAGGCCTACAATGATTTCACTCTGTCTTAGTTCTCGCGCGGTTTTATTACTTCAAAAACATGGTACAGAATTGTACATGGACATTTTTTACTTTTTTTAGCCTTTCAATCCTAAAAAAGTAAGATTATCTCCGCTTTTTTCAGAGGTTGCCTCTTTTTTGTTGAGGATTTTTTTTTTTTTTTGTGGTTTAAATTTGGAAATTTTGCCCAGACAGCGGTACTCATCCTACTTTTCCATCGATTTTGAACTGCCACGAGTTCTTTAACGTACGTAACGTACACATGGTCCTCCGAAATATATAATAATACCCAGAAGAAGCCAGGGGACCGTAGAGACTGAAAACAACAACAACAACAACAACAAAAATGCAGGTCTGTCAATCTTCGTGTCCTTCTAAGTTTTCATCCCTGATGAGAGGACCCATGTGTCGGCCAGAAACCACAACCTCACCGACGTGAGTTTTTTTTTTTTTTTTGCCATGAGGCAGAGGATTAGTTAAACTATGTCAATTAGAACTGAGTTGTGGAGAATAGGATAAAGACAGTGGGAAATCCCGCTTTTACTTCCTTTTCCCAAGACAAAGTTAGGCCTACATCAAACATAGGTATTTCTCCACCCTTTCTTGTTTGCCCTTGGCGGAAAAAATAAAAATAAAAATACAAACAATACCAACATTGAATCAGTTTCTGAAATAGATGGGGAATTCCATCTTTACCTCCTCTTTCCTCCCGTTCAGAAATCTTTGTTCGAGTCTAAAATATATCATAAAGGAATTGCCGTCAAACTTCAATGTACTTCCCCCTCACCTGTCTAACAGGTGTCGCACAGAAGAGATCGTTAAGAAGGTGCAATCTCTGAGGTATCTTCCATGCACTATAAACAATATTATTTACATTGGCACGACCATACTTTTATATAAATTTAGATTTAAAAACGCCAATAAAATTCACCAATATAGAGAGAAATCCCATCGACCTGCGTCCTTGGCCTTGCCTCGGTCCTAAGTTTGCCCTACTTCTTGGTTTGACCCAGTTACCGCAGATAGGAAATTTATTTATGACTAAAACTCTTCTCTGTGACTCTAATGAACCTAGATGCTCTCCAAATAATAGCAACAGTGAGTAGTACCAATGATTTAAAGACATAGAAAACGCTGATTTACTTCCTCGTTGGCTTTTCCCGAAACCTTGTGTTCTTCTATTCTTACGCCTACGTCTCAAGTACAGTTTCAGAAAATTCATACTCTTTGGAGTCTCACAACATTTGTTCTTTTTGCTCAGATCGATGCATACGATTTTCCGATGTTAGAGTAGTTTGTCTGGAATTAGTTCATGTAATCTAACAGTACATGTATTTATTTCGTTTCGTTGTAGTTTCAGGCTGCATTCAGTTCCCAGAAACACAATTTATTGCCCTAATTACAACATGAAACTGTTATAGTTAGGACAATTTAATTCTGGGGCTACGACTTTTTTTTGCACGCCGAAGTTTGAAAGCAAATTTACATCATGCATGATCAAGGTGTGCTACAATAACAACATAGTAAAATCGAACGTATAGCAAATATGATTAACTACACGGTCAAAAATGGCTTTATTTTGTATAGAAGAATGTCAAGGCTTTATTGCTTTAATTCACGTCGATAAACGCTATCTGGCTCAACAGCTTTGAATAGTTTTCAAAGGAGAACTTAGATTCCTTCTCTTGCTTAGAAAACCTGAAAACTTGCAAGACAGACATGATGTTTTGTTTTCTTTTGTTTCGTTTTGTAAATAAAATTTTGAACCATGTGCTTAAAGACATTTATGGACGTAAGACTAATGATGATCCTCGTATCTTAGATATGATGTATACACGTGACTCAGAATCCCAGCTTGTACTTTGCTATCAAACATTTCTGGTTGAAACAACATGTCATGGTAATTTGCTTCGTCCTGCTCCACACTATCAATGCCAAGATATGTGTGTTTATCTTAGCATCCGTTTCTAACCATCAAGAAAGTCAGGGAACATTGATAGAGATCATGCGCAATGAAAAACCAGACTTGAGGTAAACTGAGTCATTTTTGAGAAACCGGATGTAAATTTTGATACCGGTTATTCAACTTTAACTCTCCTGTTTACCTTCGAGATTGGTAGGTTTCATTAAGAGATGTTCTACGTGCTGTTCGTTCCATTAAAATCAAACAGGATGCCACTTTTGACTATTGAGTCCATTAGATTGTTGAAATCTTGCTTTAACTTTGTAAGCCACATATCTTTGGCCCTGTTTAAACGTTGGTTTTAATTATTTTACTCTGTCAAGAGAGGGGAAAGCTGGATGTACCTGAGAGGACTGGCAAGGAAATGGTTTAGAGGCCTAAATTCTGTATGTGTTACTTTTCTGACACTTAGCTCAGTTCTCACAGGTAATTATTACTCATTTCATTTATGCATAAAAATGAGAGTCAGAGCAAACAGATAGATGGAGTAACGTCACAAGCATTTGGCTAAAATGACTCATTTTCAGTGCCATTTTTAAAAAACAAATCCATGTCTGATCATGTCTGTCAAAATGCCTGGAAAGTGCTTCACCGCGTAATACCACCATCAAAAACAATAAGCCAACTTCTTAATTAGCCACGAAACAAAACAAAACAAAAAAATTGGCTGCTTTTTTTTTTTTTTAACCACTTAGACTATTCTTTCGCTACAAGCACCAGTACATTTCACAGTGAATACACGTGATTCTTAAAGAGAATGACTGTGTTGCAACACCCGAGTACCGGTCCTCAGAAATAAAGAGAATCGATTCGCCCAGTAGCAGAGAGGACGGCTCTGGCCTAGGATTCCCAGGAGCATTAGATGGTTTGGAAGAGGGGGGGGGGGGTCAGAGGGGCTAGGCAGAGAAAGTAGGGCCTGTTTCTTTCGTTTTTATTGTTCTGCGTGAAAAAAAAAAAAAGATGATGTGTTTAGAGTCTAGCCAGTAGTTACCCTATCAGCCATTACGCTGCAGTCCGCAAAGTAGTGTAGCGTAAGGTGCTGTTGGCTTCCAGTGAGATCTAGACCTTGCTTAGGCATGGTGAGAGTTCCCTTCCCCTGAGAAGAAGAAGAAAAAACTTTGAACGTTTTGAGCGGTTACGGCGCCGCAAACAGTAATACGAAGCATCTCCGCCGAGGCGCTTACGCGATCGAGTCTAGTGTGTCGTCAGAAGTAGGCCATAGGCATCACGATCAGTCCACTACACAAATGACGCGCTTTATCAAGCTTTAGGCCCAATTTAATGTTTAGTCGAGATTTAACCCTGTCAGTGCGAGTAGAAATTGCTGGATTCAGTGCTTTTGTGACTCAATGGGACCACTCTATGATAGTTAATAATGATTAGACTATAAGATGACATTTGCTGACGTGCAATAGCCTAATGAATGTATCGCAATAATCCTAACATAAACTTTTGCCAGCGGTCTTTGACGAGATTGACCCTTTGATTCTTCTAGAATTAAGTTAACCCATTGAAGGCTTCTCATGTGTTCTCTTGCCTTGTGCAGAAAATTATGATCACACAACCCCACTGTCTCAGCAAGCTATAAGCAATTCACTCTTTTCCAGGAAAACAGTATGGATTTCTTGTTACCTGTAGTAGGCTACTTCTATACAAAAATATACCTAGGCCGTGTGCACAGTCTCTAAGTGTAGTCTATCAACATAAATCGGCATCGTCAGTGACTGCTCTGATCAGGCAACCACTGCTTGACACAAGCTGCACACCAATGCCTTCCCAGCAGCATTCAAGTTAGTGTCAAGGTACTAATGTCATTACATGGCATACGGACATAATAATATACAGAGCTGTCATCTGTCACTTCAATTTACAAGTGTGTATGCAAATGTGGGCATCAGTTTATCATTATGCCCTTATTCCATTGCAATCCTTGTTTTTATAGAGACCGATATTGAACGTCGGTTACAAAATCCGCAGTGTTAAGCCCAGGCGCGGTGTAAGAGCTCTTGTGTTAGCTAAAGAGAAGAGGGGGCTAACAGTCCTCAACTGTGTATGGAATATGGAAACAGACATGCAACATAAAATTGTAGCCTGAGATGACGATTTCCTAAACTTGAGTGTAATTAGTTTGTCACAGAAACCCTGACATTGCAGTGGGCTACTTATAAGTGATTTTTTTTCTCTTTTTTTCTTTTTTTAGACAGACAACCAGATAGACAGACAGATAGATAGACAGATAGTGGGCGGTCGGAGGGATTGATGGATGGATGGTTGGATGGATGGATGTATGGATGGATGGTTGGATAGATAATTGGGTGGGTGGTGGATATATTGATGGATTGGATGGATAGATGGATGGGTGGGTGGAAGGGATGGATGGATGAGATGAACTTATCAACCCCAATATGAATGCCAATGAATTGTTTGTTTGGCACATGCAAATTCTCAATGAATCATGACAAAATGGTACACTTTGTTAATGTACCAGACGCTGCTAAGCTGCTTTGATATCTTGGAACTGAGAGAAAACAGAGGATGCAAAGAAATGAAAGCCTTCCCAAGCCCCTTAAGTCCCACCTCACTGCACATCCAGCCAGGGTACTCCCCAGCTTTCACCCAAATGAATCAAAGCGTTGTGTTTGTAAAAACCGGGACTTTTAATCTACTAGAAATGAAGCAAAGCAAAAACAAAAATAAAAACAATTAAACAAACAAACCAACATAGGCTACCAGGACAGATGGATGGAATAAACCAAGTGGTTCTTTGTCATTTTGGCTTCTTGCCTTTTTATTGAGAGTCTCTCTTTTTTTCCTCCCTTTGCCCCCCCCTTTTTTTTCACCTCTGTAAAATAAAATCTCCAAAAACATATAGAATCTAGCATGAATTTTGAAGTTCCTCATTTTTTGTTTTCTTTAAATTTCAGATGAGTTAATAAAATAAAATAAAATAAAATAAAATAAATAAATAAATAAATAAATAAATAAATAAATAAATAAATAAATAAATAAAGGAATCACTGGATAAAGGGAACATATCAATAAAGACGGGGGTGGTTTTTACCGTATACATGCAAGTGATGGCCAAAATCGACAATTCAGGTTTGCTGATAAGCTGGTAAGTTCCATGCCTTTAGCTGGTGATTTCCGGAGTCAATCGATCTTTAGTAGGCGCTACCTGGCGAGTTCTACAATTCACTACATTTACTGCTTTGCCACATTGATCTGGATATAGACAACAGGAGACAGTGATCTTTGCAAGCTGAGTTGAATCTATGGTGATATTCATATTACAATAACGGAATAACAGTAAGTTTTGAGAGACGATGCTGACCATGATGGAACTGTCATTCTGCCGCGAATACTACTACTTTTACTTCTACTACAAATGCTATTGCTACAATCGTGCTACTAATAGTACAAATATCTTTACTTCTAGTAGCACTTTTGCTTCTGTTTTACTACTATTGCTATTAGTAGCATCACGTATACCACTAATACTGCTTCTACTACTATTACTGATGCTACTCCAGCTGCTTTTGCTGCTGCTGCTTCTCTACTACAGCAACTACTACTACTACTACTACTATTACTTCTGCTACACTACTACTACTACTTCTACACTAATACAACACCACTACTACTCAATTCCCAGTACTACGACTACTACTAGACTACAACTACTATTCCTATTACATATACATGTAGCCTACTAACTGCTGCTACAACTACTAGATGTACTACTTCTACAGCTACCTGTACAATTGTTCCAATACCCTTACTGCGACTACTACTATAACTACTACTGCTGTTCCTACTACATGTACTACTGCTACTACAACAACAATTACTACTACGTGTACAACTACAAGCTCTGCCATTACTATTCCCCTCCCCTTCCCGCGGGAGCCGGAGTATGTAAGTAGGCTCTTTGCTCCCACCTGCAGGTGGTGAAAGTCCGCCATCAGTGGGATGTCTCCTATGGAATACCATCCTCGATGTTCCAGAGATGACATCACTTCTCTCTCTCCTTGCTGCTGTCTTCTGTCTCTTTCCTCTTAATTTCTTCTCGACATATAAACTTATCTTACCGTTGGTGTTTGGCACGATATAGCCTATGTGCTGTTAAAACCAAACACAAACTTCAAACTACTACTACTGCTACTACTACTACTGCTACTACTACTACTACTACTACTACTACTACTACTACTACTACTACTACTACTACTACCACCAATAACATCGCTGTCTGTGTGCCTAGATATGTTTGTACACCTCTGTGTATTGGTTTTTTATTTATTTATTTTTTTTTAACATAATCCTTCCAATGCATCCCTCTAAAGTTGTTGAAATGTAGTATTGTTATACAATTGTTTGGAAAAAACTAAATTGGGTCCTATCTCAGTTTTGCTCATCCAATCCTCCCTGACAATTCAACAGAACTTCTTTGATACATAGCCTTCTCAAGATGCCTCCAGAGAGAAAACCGTTGGCAGGTAAAAGACGTAAACTGGCTAAAAACAGTAACCAGTTACCTGCCGATGGTCTTGAAACCTTGCAGCCTGACGTCACTGATGACGCAGATGACCCCGAGAACGATGACGTCATCATAACGGAAATGATGTCAGAGGAGGAAGGATACGTCATGAACGCAAAGCTGGAGCTGATGACAGTGCGGGATGAAGATGGCGTATCAATGTGAGTTGTTAATTTTGTCGTTGTCGTAGTTCCTGTTGCGGTTGTTGTGCTATTTGGTTCAACTGCTTTAGTTCTTTGTTAAATGCATGTGTTCATTTGTGAAAATTAGCGATTTTTCATCTTTTACTCCAGGAAGATTTTTATGTAACAATAGATTTGTTCTGACCAAGCGAACGGCTGGAAATCCTTTACTACTTTTAGCAGAGGGTACAAACACCCCAAACTGTTCACTACCATTGACATTGAAAAATGGACAGGATCGGTGGCAGTTGTTCTCGGTCTAATCGTGGAGTGGTAACACACATAAGTGAGTGGTGAGTGTTTTTGTTTTAGAGGGGGTACAAGCACTCCGCTGGAGATTTCCGGGTCTGTGCTTAGTCGAATATAAACAACTGCCTAAGCATGATCAGAAATGGAAAACAACAACAACAACTACAATAACAACAACAACAACAACAACAACAACAACAACAACAACAACAACAACAACAACAACAACAACAACAACAA
>JBCAUA010000010.1:132207-145697 GCA_038406235.1 Peronia verruculata | reverse complement strand
TTTGAACATGCTGAATACGATGGAAAAGGTTAAAATAACCTAACTTCAATAATAAAAAAAAGTCGCCTCCAGGACCCCCCCCCCCCCCAACGACTTTATCTTTTCATGTAGGAAAGCACTTTTATAGAGACTGCATTGTTCTTTGTTGTTCTTCTTTTAAGAAACAACGTTATGTTTGCTTTGTAGGTGACGTCTTTTTGACCCAGTTTGTTTATCAAAGCGCAGGGAGGAAACATGGTCCATCAAAACCCAACAGGAAATATACAGAGGGGCTAGTTTTCCATAAAATTACAGAATTCCGTAAAACAGAAAAACTTAAGTAAAGTCTCAGAAAAACCTGGTCATCCTTTACCGAATGGAATCGCCCGTGTGATGACAGAATGTGAATAAATTTTACGGAAGAACACCAACACTTTTGTTGGGACCCAAAGACCTGTATAATGGTAAAACTGTGCACTCAAACAATAATATCCATTCCGCGTGGCTGCTTTAGGTCTAGCCAACTTACTGTTACCTGAAGGACCTGTCAGTTGGATTTGACTGACGATATGCAGACATTCAGTTTAGTGGTGATTTCATATTATACCAGATTGTTAATAAAAGAGAGAAATTGATGGGCACATTATTAATTACGCTGAGTGCGATAAATGAGTGAACGTCAAAGAAATAGACAAATCCGTGAATGGTTGGATGAGAAAGATGCAGACAGCGAATTTATCATATGCCAGAGTCCATTGTGGATCCAATGAGAAAAAAAGTCTTCTAATTTCTGGCAAAGTGAGAAAAGCCTTCCTTAAAAGATGTCTCAATCTTTGCCAACTCATCTAACTGCCACAGGGAGCATGGGAACCTGCATTGGCATTGAAGATATGCACCAGTGTTAGATGAAAGGTAGTGTTGAAATGTAAAGAAAATGGTTGAAAATGTATTTCAAGCCTTATTTTTAAAAAAAAAAAAAAATCGGAAAAAAGTTCAATAAAAAGAGAAAAAAAAGTGGGTCCAGCATTTCTGAATATTTAAAAATGTGTTTTCTGCTTGAATCTCATTTAAATGTATGATGTATGCCGTTAATAAAGTTATTTTATCCAGTAAGGTCTATTTCATTTTCTAGGCTTATTTATGTTTTTGCCGTTCTGATTAGCATGAGTATTGCTGTTCTCTTTATGCAGGTGCTTGATTCGCTGGGGACAGAAACTGTACGTCCAAGCTCAGCTGCACAGTGTGTGGCCTACATAGCTTGTGCAGAGCTGCCACATAGAATGTGGCCAGATCTGATTGCACGCCTTACAAGCAATGTCATCAATCCAGCCAGTACAGAAATGATGAAAGAGGCAACATTGGAAGCTGTAGGGTACATCTGTCAAGAAATAGTAAGTATCAAGTGATATCCGGATGGTTCATGACTTTTTGACCAGATTTTTCAAATAGAAAATAATGTTTTATATATCCTGATATATATCTCTGGCCATTTTTCTTTTTTTATATTATTGTTCAATTGAGTTTTAATTTTTTGAAGTTTTCACACCTTCCTAGTTGAAATGATTGGTTATAAAAGCACAGGTTAGTGATGTGTGCTATTGAATATTATTTGAATATTTTAAACTTTTTTGTATCTTTGCAGAACTCTTTGGTATGGCCTGTTTTAAAAATGCAGAGATGTCAAATTAATTTGCATCATCAGTCAGATTATTTTAAGTTATTACTGTATTATATGTATGTTTTAAGTGGCTTCTTGGCCAGCTGACAGGTTAATTTTAAATGTGTGAAGTGAGGATAACGGAAAATATAGGATCTATGCATTCAGTGGAACAAATTAAAGCGGTAGGTTCTTTGGTTTAGCATTTGAGAACATTTTATAAGTGATTGCTTGAATTCACAGATTCCCCATAAGAATTTGCCAGATCTCTACATTTAGAAAAGTGGCAGGCATGACATGAGACACAACACGGTGAAATCAGGCTCTTGTCAAATTTTGAGCATATGGAGTTATTGATATCTCCATAAAGATTATTCATTTCCCTTTCTGTATATGCACAAATTATTGTTCTACCTTAAGTAGGAGTCGAGATATTGCCAATTAAGAACATGGGGGTGACCTGTTGCTGCAGCTGAAGTTAGTGACAATATGGCCGATCACATCAGTAGATCGTTCTTAATCTTTGTTAGGCCACACCACCAAATTACAATTTTTGGCCTTTTACTCAATTTCAGCAAATTTAACTCCGAAATGCATTTTAGATTGATGTTAGAAGGGTTTGGTGAAGAAGAAGAAAAAAAAATGCATTAAAAATTCGTTCACTGTTAAAAAATGTGATTTCTCCACTCAGCTGAGTTTGACGGGCTCCTGATTTCATTGTGTCGCATTACATATGTGCTTGTGATCACTGAAAATGCTGTTATTCTCATAATTTGTGTCCCACTCAATAAATGATCGTTTGCTGATAATTAAAAAGGAAAGCAGAAAATTTTCAAATACTTTCATAAATTAACCAATGGTATGCAAGTTCAAAATTGTTAGCTATAATTGGATTGAAATGAACAATGAAACAGCTGTTTGTTTTCATATTCTGACATATTCCTCTTCATTTGATACATTTGTTTTATCTTCCAGGATCCTGAAATTTTACAGCCACAGTCAAATGAGATCCTGACTGCCATTGTGCATGCCATGAAGAAAGAAGAACCAAGGTAATTTGTCGGTTAGAGGTGATTAACTGAAAGTAGAAAGAAAATGTTTGTGCCAGGGCAAATAGAAAATTGTGTGTCAATATTATTGTCAAACTTGTGCATTATTGTTATGTCACTTTGTCACAAGAAATACTTGCAGCTTCAGATAGTTGCTCAATTATTTCCAGTGACAAGCAGATAAGAAAAGAATTTAGGCACAAGTCTCATGACACATTCAAAAGAATCTTTTTCGGTCATGTGGTGCCCCAGTTGTGTTAAAAAAAAATGCTTGAAAAATTTCCCCTTTTAATCGCTTTGAAAATCAGCTGCATATGTTGTCATTGTCTGATTATTTTGTTTCAGCAATCATGTGAGGTTCGCTGCCACCAACGCCTTGCTCAACTCATTAGAATTCACTAAAGCCAACTTCGATCAAGAGGTAAGCATCTTCATTTTTTAGATCCAAATTGAAGCATGCCTATAGCTTATGAGACAGCAGTAAAAAGAAGTGTAACTCCTGTTATTGACAGTCATGTGGGATATAATATAGATCTATATGCAGGCCAGTTGAACTTTTTCTTAAACAGGAAAATAAAATATGCATTGGAAAGGAAGTGAATTGTAAAAAAAAAAGTTGTTTAGCTGATTTTGTCTTTTACTGTTTATAATTGTTCATTTGTTTCGAGTAAATTTTTTGTTTCTTTAGATGGGCGCTTTTTATTTATGATAATGTGGAAATATTGTAAAACAACAAAGTATATTGTCCGATTTCTGATGTGCATTTCAGGCTGAACGCCACTTGATTATGCAAGTTGTGTGTGAGGCTACTCAGTCAACAGATACCAGGGTAGGTATCATAATTTGCCTTTTTTTTCTTTCTTTTTTTTGTGTTTGTGATTTTGCATTATTGATATCTTGTTAGATTTGAAATGCCAAAGGTTCATCAAACTCTTTAGTTGGAAATCCAGCTTTCTTATTTTTGGCTGGTCAACTGTCTTGCTGAACTCTGCAGATGTTTTTTTTTTTTTTTTTTAAATTATTATATTTAAAATGTGATACAGGCCAAGACACAGTGAAAGCAAAAAGAGAATTTGTATATTTACATCTTTTCTTGTTGAGAGCTGATCCAGCATGTGCTTTTTTTTAGTTTGTTTTCTCAAATCGCAGCTTTTGCAAAGTTCTGAATATTTACATGTACTAACCTCGGGTTTTTGTAAACTTTGCAACATCATAGTCATGTGACATCTTATAAAATTTTAATATAGAGGAACAAAGTTCTCTGACTTTCTTCATGAATATATTTTGACATTCTGATGCCGTTCTTGAACATTTGAAAAGAAAAAAAAAAACCCCCAACTTTATTGTGCTGTTGGAAGGTGAAGGCTTTTGTTGTTTCATCTTTTATGATGTAAATAGCATCATAGTTTTTTCTTCATTTATATTTTCAGGTGAGAGTAGCTGCCATGCAGTGCCTGGTGAAGATTATGTCACTATATTATATTTACATGACTCATTACATGGGACCTGCACTGTTTGCGGTTAGTATCGATTTTTTTTTGTTCTGGCATTTACTCCCCTCATCTTTTTTAAAAATTACGAAGTTGTATTCATTTGCCACTTAGTGTATTTCCAGTTTGAAATTAGAAGAAAAGATAAGAATTATTCATGGGGGGAAAAAAATGGATTGAAATTTGCTCGAAACTGCAATTTAATCATAATTTGTGTTTCATATTTTTTTGCATTCATTTAAATTTTCTTATTGGTAATTCTGTTTCTTTACATTGTTGATTGTTGGTTGAGAATGGATTTTGGGTGTGAAAGAAACAATAATGATTCACTAAGGTTTGCACTAATCGTATTATGGGCAGAAAAAGAAACAATCATATCATGTTAAAGTGAGAGGAAATTTAGGGTGAAGTATCCACACTGGAAAGTATTTGTCATAGCTGGATTCCCAAAAAGGTTTCCAGAGTAGAAAAAAGAAATTCCACAACCTGCTGAAATACAGTGTTGAATTTTTATTTTATTATAGATTACTGTTGATGCCATGGAACATGAGAATGAGGAAATTGCCCTGCAGGGAATAGAATTTTGGTCAACAGTCTGTGACGAGGAGGTTGATCTTGCCATAGAATTGTCAGAGGTAAGCTGTTAGGTATCTGTCCTTCACTCATCATTCATACTGTTCATAGTGACCAGAGGATATTAGAATAATTGTTATAGTTCATATGTTAGAGTATATGGCGATCTTTGACAAAAAGGCTTGTCATGTAAACAGATGCTCAATGCCTTCTTTGCATAACTCTCATTAATATTTTTTTTGTGTATTTTGTATTGTTTTAAGTGAATGTGTGTCACTGAAATAGAGTACTCAAAATTTGTCTACTCAAGTGGCCTATTTTAGGTGTGCCAACTGCTGTTTGTAGAAGCTGGTTGGTTATTGATCTTTCGTGATACATGTATTTGTAAAGAGCAATAGAACAAATAGCTAGAGAAAATAAAGGCTGCTGACATTGTTTCTAAATATGACTTTAACAGGTGCTGTCTTTGGGGTCTTGTAAATTTGATAATGAGCTTTTTGTGATTTGAACTGCCATTGCTTTAACAGGTACACAAGGATTATTATATTGCTAGAGTAAGAGTTACGACTTAGTTGTTGGGTCCAGGATTTGTTGTGTATATTTGTTGTGTATCAGTAATCTATTGTGTTGTGAAACACATTTCAGGCAGCAGAGCAAGGCCGTCCGCCCGAGCGCACAAGTATGTTTTATGCCAAGGGAGCCCTGCAGTACCTTGTCCCAATTCTCTTGGTGACACTGGCAAAACAGGTGTGCTTTTTGTGTTAATGCCAAACAGATCTAGCCATACATATAGAATCTATCATTTTTTTTTTGCTAAATGTAATTGAAAACACCTCATAGCTGTAGATGTAATCGTGCTGATGTGTAGTTAGATCCCAACACAAATGAACAAATAATCATAGATTACAAAATGAGCACATTGTATTGAAACTTTGTTGGACAATGGAAACAAAAGCTAATGCATTTTAAAGGTTTTTTTTTTTTTTTTACAAATTTTTATGGGACTGAGAAGTATATCAAGACACAAACATGCAATGTGCTGGTACAATTCAAAATGTTTGTCTAAAATATACAGTGTTGATAGTGTTTGAAATAAAATGGCCCCGACTGTGTGGAAAACATTCACACATTGCAACTGGCTCGCCCCTTTTGTCGGAAACAAATTTTTTTATCAAACAAGTGGGTGCCAAAGCCGACCCGATGTTAATTGAAAAATTTGATGTGGTCAAGAGATTTCAGCTACTGTATGAAATTCTTTCATTGCAGTTGGGATACAAGTAAAGGTATATTATGTATGGATCACAAATAATAATTGATTCCAGTATATCATGTCAGAGACTTGAAATGTAGCTCTAGCCTTGAAATTTCTTAGGAGAAAATGTACCTGTAAAGTTTGGATTATCTACTTATGTCTGAATTTAGGAGGAGCATGATGATGATGATGAGTGGAACCCTTGTAAAGCAGCTGGTGTCTGCCTTATGCTTATGGCCACCTGCTGTGAAGATGATGTCGTGCAACATGTTCTGCCATTTGTACGAGACAACATTCATAATGAGGATTGGAGATATCGGGATGCTGCAGTCATGGCTTTTGGTAAATATCCTCCTTAATTCAAATATATGGAGCGTCAGTGTTGGAGATTTCTGTACTGTCATTAACCAGTGAGTGTTCTATCAGTATGTTGTCTATGATGAACTTGATTACCGCCCCAGTCTGATAATGTCATGACTGAATGGTATTGTTCTGAGAGAAAATCTGCACCGTAATAGCATTGGTAATTTTCAAGGGTGGATGGATGAGGAACCGAGGATTCTTATTTAAACCACTTAACAGTGATGATAATTTTCTGCCATTTGGCGGAAATCCTCTTTTTTTTTTTTTACCTTCAGCCAGTTAGTTTCCTCACTTTCTCCCCGATAACAGTACGCATTGCGTCCCTGCCTCCCTTCAGCATGCCCCCCAGCACTTGTTCAAAGATAAAATGAAACATCTTTTAAATAATTTGATATCAAAATAAGACTTTCTTTTTTTATCAGACAGGCTTTGCATATGGGTTGGAGAGGGGTGAGGGCTGTTTTCTTACATGTTTTGAGTTGATGAAATATTTTCCTCTTTTTTGACAATTTTCTGTTATCATCACTGACTTAAATTCCTCACACAATGTACAATATTTGTATCAACAGAGCATCTGCTAGCAAGTTAGGAATGGAAAGATGCCTCTGATATTTTTTTAGCTGACATATTAAAAAAAAATGTTCAATGTGTATGTGTCTGTGTTATGAAATGGTATTATACATTATCTGAAATAGTATTGCTTATTTTCTAGCAAAATTCATCCATCTATAATGGTATTTAGTAAAACTGTAAGGGAACACAAAACATCAAACAAGCAGTTCCCCCCAAAAATTTTGCTTTATCTGTGACCTTGTGATAATCATTGATTTTTTTGTTTGTTTGTTTGTTTGTAGTCTGGCAGTTGCATTGGGTGGAGAAGGAGACAGAATTATATGATCTTATCATAAATGTTTGTTTCTAAGATATATTGCTTATGAGTGGGGTGCATTAAAATATTGCAAATTAATTGCTTATGAGCATAGTGCATTAATATATCACAAGTCTACACAGAAAAAAAAAAAACTCATAAAAGGCTTGTGGATTCAAATACTGCTGATTGCATCCATCTGAAACTTGACACTCAGAAATGGTATGTAAAGGTCCTTGTTTCTACCAACATAGACCTTGAAAATGGTTATTATGTTTGACAATATTCCTGAAAGGTGATAACAATTGAATGGTAAATTTGTTAGTGTTTGATCCAAAATGTATGTTGGATAGTAGTATGGCATATTATGTTATTGGATCCAAAACAACAAACCTGTTGTTTTTGAGTAACTTTCAGTTTTGGGGGAGGAGAGGTTGTAGATTTTGAAAATGTCTTGGGCCTTAAATGTCAACATTAGGGTTTTGTTATTTTTAAACACTTTGACCTGTTCTGATACCAGAAAAATATCAGATGGGGCCAGAACATGCCCCAAAGTGGCACCAATACGACACCATTAAAAGACTGTAGAGATATTATGAAAATTCAATTGCGATTTTCTCAGCATGTTTGATTTCTTCACTTTTTTTTTTCTTGAAAGCTTTTTTTGCTCCTGAACCAGATGACTTCAAATTTTGAATATGCATTCTCCATAGCATGTGTATATAACAATATGCATCCTTCTTTCTAAACTTGATTTCCGTTTTGGAAGGGAAATTGGATATTTGTTGGAAAAATTGCAAAAAACATATACATCTGTCAATATATGTTTCAAAGAGTTATAACATTGTATGGCATATAAACAAACAAGAAAAAACAAATGCATATTATCTTTTACATAGAATTATTTTATTCATATGCAAAATTTCAACAGCTTTCATTTATTACTCGAGCATTAGGCTCATGAAAAAAGCTAATTATCAAAACACAAAATCCAATATGGGGGCCTTTTCATGGCAATTGATGCAAAACAAAGATTTTTCCACACTTTTTCTCAATTTGGACTTGATGAAAATGAATTTGAAGCATAAAATTTCCTATTTCAAGCCTTCAAAAAATCACTCTCAGAACCCGGCATCCAAAATAACATTGAGGGTGGTGCACAGGCTTGCCATACACGTTGAGTTGCAGGGCTCTCCACTAATGTACATATAATATAAAATTCAGTTTGAGTCAAAGTGTGGCAATTTCATTGTAATCATTTTATTGCAAACTGTCATTCTTATTTATTTATTTATTTATTTTTTTTTTTATGTGTTCAGGTTCCATTCTAGAAGGCCCAGATCCAGAGAAGATGAAACCGATTGTTGAACAAGCAATGCCAATGCTCATAGAACTTTTGAAAGATCCCAGTGTGGTTGTTCGCGATACAGCAGCTTGGACAGTGGGACGAGTGTGTGAGATTCTACCTGAGTCAGTCCTTCATGAAACTTGTCTGAGGCCTTTGCTCAATGCTCTAGTGGAAGGTCTGGTTGCAGAGCCACGAGTGGCTAGCAATGTATGCTGGGTAGGTATATGTAGTAATGCAAGAATCTTTGCATATATATGTTAACAGCAATATATATATATAAATATATATATATATAGAGAGAGAGAGAGAGAGAAAAAGAAACATCTGAAGACATCTTGTGATAAAAAAATGGAAGTTCATTTTTGGTTTGTATTTGTCAACTTTTCTTTAATAACTGAAGCTTCATATACCATCATGTAATTCCATTATGTCATGACTGACAGTAGGAACCCAATATCAGATATAGGCCTGTGATCACCTCTTTTTGTTTTCACATGTACGATTGTTATATAGGTCAAAGCGCTGGTTTACTGTCTTTCTGTTTTGTTTATTACATTACTGCAGTGATTATTTTTGTGAATGATTCAGGTGAATGTTTTTTATTATTATTATTATTTTTTTCTATTTGATATATATACCTGATCGAAGATTTGATGATTGTGTTGTCCATGATGAACTTTATTACCGCCCCAGTCTGATAATTCATGACTGAATGGTACTGTTCTGAGAAAGAAATGTTTGTCTTAATGTCATAAGTTTATTAGATATCAGGTGATGAAATCTTTCACATAAAGAATATGTGCGTGTCTGTGTGTTTTTTCTTCAGGCCTTTTCTAGCCTTGCTGAAGCTGCTTATGAGAATGCAGAACAACCTGAAGATGGTTCAGAGCCAGAAACCTATTGTCTTTCCAGTTGCTTTGAGCAAATAGTAGAAAGACTCCTGCAAACAGCAGACAGGTGTGTCAAAATAGAGTTTACCTGTTGCGTCATGGATCAGAGTATTGCATTTCTTTAGTTGCAAGACAACTATGCATCTGTCCACGGGGCGGATGGGTTTGTGGGCCCTGAGAGTGATTTTTCGAGTGCTCGAATAATGGATTTTTTATCCTTCAGATTTGGATTCAAAATGTTCACATTAGAGGAGAAATGTGGAAAAAATTTTGGTTTCTCATCCAGTTGCCGTGACAGCGCTGCCATTTTTGATTTTGTGTTCTGAAAACTAGCTACTTTCAAAAGCTTAAGGCTCCTATAGTATTGAATGGATTAGTGTGAATAATTTTACCCTATGAAAAAGGTAAAGTGCTTTTTTTTTTTTTTTTCATTTATATAGCAAATATTTTTCACAGCTGTCAAATTTCCTACCTTAATAGGATTTCTTACTTTTTGGCTGTCAGTAATTTCTCTGTTGGCCTCGAATCCGGTATTATTTACGATTAACAAACTTCAGTTTTACATTTTGCTAAAGAGTTATCTAAGTGTGTCAGGAACTTTTCCTACTTTTTCATGTAGACAGATTGACATCCCTGATTTTTTTATCCATATTTATTTATGTATTTTGATAGATTTAAATTTTTCGCAATTTTCCACCAAATATCCAATTTTCTTTTAAAAAAAAAAAAAAGGAAATGAAATTCTGTAAAAGCGCTGCAGTTTATGAGAACACATGCTATGGAGGATATACATTCCAAATGTGAAGGCAGATGGTTGAGAAATGAAAAAGCTTCAGGGAAAAAAAAGTGCAGAAATCATACATATTGAGAAAATTGAAATTGAATTTTCATAATCTCTCTACACAGTCATTTAGTGATGCCGTGCTGGTACCATTTTGGAGCATCAAGGATATATTTCTGGGTCTATTGTTTTTCTGAGAGTTCAAAGTGTAAAAATAGCAAAACCACATTTCTGAGATTTTTAGTTCAAAAACCTTATTTTTGGGGGACACCGACACCCCCCACCCCCGACTATTGATTGACTTTGTCCTTTGATTTCAGACATGATGGCAATCAACATAATTTACGTAATGCAGCATATGAAGCTCTGATGGAATTGGTGAAGAACAGTCCCAAGGTGTGTATCTATGGTCATTTCGTGGTGGTTATTGTCAGGCTATAATTTTTTTTTTTCATTCCTGATATGATTTCTTCAGTCATAGTAGTTTTGGATGTCAAATTAAGTAATTAACATTTTGTTCTAGCTTTTTGTGAAAGCAGTTTGACATCCCTGGTTATTCCAGAATTTTTTTTTCTCCTCAGGACTGCTATGTGATTGTACAACAGACAACCATGATTATTTTGGAAAAACTGGAACGAGTCCTGTCAATGGAGGTGAGTCATCAAGGATTTATCTCTTTTCCCCCCCTTTTTTTGTTAAAGGGAAAACTAAATAATGAGATAATTGAGCTGCAGTATTCTATTTTGCATATATATTAAATATCATATACATTTATGTTTACAGGATTTGTACGGTCCTTGAAAATCTTTGAAAGTGCTTGAATTTTTAGAGAAATTGTTGCCAAAGTCCTTGAAAAGTCCTTATATTTTTGCACGGGCAAACAGTTTTGTTCAGTGATCGATCATTAGAACAGAGTTTTTTTTTCACTTTTCCGCCTTTCAAACGCGCCCGACAGCCACTCCGTATTTTACATTTCGGATGTTGATAATTTTCTTTGTTTCATTCACAGTGGATCTAGCCTAGTCTAGGCCTGCAGGTCTGGTGCGGTTCGATGATGCCAGTTTTAATTGTAATTCTGATTGATATTGCGGGGAATTAGGTCAAACTATTAGTCCGGAAATTTCAGACTTTGTATTTAAGCTGAAAAAATGAACTGTTTGATGGTCAGAAAAGTACTAGCCTATTGTCTTGTGCGCATGCCTGGAATAAAGATACGAATGGGCAATGTTGACTTGTGTTGAAATCTTGAATCGCGTTGAGTCCAGCAGTTGTATGCAAATTGTTTACTGTAAATGGCTATCATTTGACAATCCTATCATGAGTGGCTATACGAACAGAGAAAATGATTCAGATCAAGTCAGTAGGCCTACTGACCGAAACCCCGTTGAGATCTTCAGCTCAGTATCCCTTGGAGATCTACAGATCTAGAACATCTAGATCTAGACCTACATAAACATAATATCGTCTAGATCTGCATATTTTATTTACAGACACATACAAAAAAAAAATGTAGTTTTGATGCAGGTGAGCAAGTAACAAACTGAATTGGATCTAGATCCAGTTTAATGAATTGTAAAGTGTAAAAGCCAGCTATGTTTTAAATAAATTTTTCCAAATATCTCTACTTACCCAATCTACCAATTAACTGAAAGGCGAGTTAGATTTAGACAGATAACATTTCCAGAGTTAGTTTTCTCATGTAGATTTTTGCTTGTCAGACTGTGGTCATAGTTTATAGAGACTGTGACAGTCAGATGAATTTAAACTGTATTACAGTGTATACCAGTGCAAATGCTGCAACACACTACTACACCCATAGAGTTACACACACAGTAGAAAAGAAAATAATGATAAAAATGAATAAGTAACTATGCACAGTTCATGCCTTTTAAATGAAAGTTTACATTCCAACTTAAATCTTCAGTTATATTCATCAGTGAAAGATTAATTGTAAAATTTCTGAGGTCAGATTTTTTTTGTTTTTTTTTAACAATAAGTCACTCAGTGAGCTCAATGGGTTTGGCTCTAAACACAGACTGACTCTTCTCTACCCTGTTAATTACACACATTTGTGTGTTGTGCAGAGTGAGTTTCTGCATCAGTAAGAGCACAGATCCAGCGTAAGATCTATAATGCCATCTATTGTTCATGTATAAGCCTATGTATAAGTCTGTTCAGCAAATATTATCATTATACATGCGTAAACATCTGTGCGCGTTTGAAGATTTTTGACATCATAAAGTCCTTTAAAACAGTCGTAAAGTCCTTGAAAGTCCTTGAGTTTTAAAGCATCTAGAAAGTGTGAACCCTGTTAGTAGAATGAGATATTGGCAAATAAATATGATGGGGATGACATGTTGCTGCAGCTGAATTTATCGATAAAATGGCCGATCACTTTTGTAAATCCTTATTAATCCTTGTTAGGCCATGCGATATAATTAAAATTTTGAGACTTTTATTCAGTCTTATGTCAGTAAATAAACTCAATGCTGAAATACATTATTAGATTGATATAGAAAGGTTTGGTGAAGAAAAAAAAAAGCCTTAAAAATTCGTTCACTGTTGAAAAACACGTGATTTCTCTGGTCGGCTCAGTTTCACAAGCGCCTGATGATCATCGTGTGGCGTCTCATATAATAATTTACATAGCAAACAAATTTCATCCATTCTTTTCAACACAGCAAATTCTCACCACCCGAGGGGGAGGAGAACACCAACCCACATCTTTTACATGACTTCTCTGTGTCAGTTCTCCTCCCTGTCTCCACAGGTCTGCTATCATAGTTCCAGTTTCCAAGCTGGGAGCCTTTCTTTTTTTTTTTTTAGGCCATTCAATCTGAAAAAAAGTAGGATTATCTTGACTTTTAGCAGCTGACAGATTTTGTTAAGAATTTTTGGGATAGAAAATTGGAATCTGGAAATTTGCTCGGACAGGGACATGTAGCAAAATTCTTTCATCAATTTTGAACTGCCTAGGTTTTTTTAACGTGTGTAGCGTACACAAGGAAAAATATTCACCCTTATCCGAGAAGGCTAGACTTTGGGCTTTCCTACCCAGAGGAAGTGCTGTTCAATCATTTAAAAAATGCGGGTTTTCGATTATGCGCCAAATAGATGGATAGATTGATAGATAGATAGGTAGGTAGGTAGGTAGGTAGGTAGATAGGTAGGTAGGTAGATAGGTAGGTAGGTAGGTAGGTAGGTAGGTAGGTAGGTAGGTAGGTAGGTAGGTAGGTAGGT
>JBCAUA010000010.1:113249-132107 GCA_038406235.1 Peronia verruculata | reverse complement strand
GATAGATAGATAGATAGATAGATAGATAGATAGATAGATAGATAGATAGATAAATAGATAGATAGATAGATAAATAGCTTTGCCTTTACAGTTACTCAAGCATGGATGGGTGCAACTGATGTTTTTCACGAAGGAGTCTGGGAATGGGTCAGTGATAGAACAACTATTGGACCCTTTCAAGACTGGTACCCTGGAGGCCCGAACAATCTCCACAATGGTAAATATGACATCAAAAGCGATATTTCTCTGTTTGAAACGTGAATATCTGGTGTTATATGATGTGTTAGTATATATGTGATGTTTTTTCTTTTGTGTTATTTTTTACTTATGTGTCTATAATTTTTTTTTAAGATATGTGTTATATGAAGCAATTTGAAAAATTTGTAAGCCGAATCCATAGAAAAGATATTCTTTCTCTGATAAGGATCAGCAAAGGTACTCAATCATTCCTACTTACAAGTTCCCCATTCATATGTACGTCTCACCTGCTGTTTTGTAGCCTGTATTCTCTTTTTCCGACATCAATGGCTTCATCTCCTATTCTATGCTACTGCCCTTTAATCAATCATATTCTATTAAACGCAAAGATATAAAAATCTCCGACGGGGTGTCTTTGTACATCCTGCTAGAATCTAGAACACTCGCTTTATGTCTTTTACCCCAACCCCCCCCCCCTTTAGATTTTCACAATAAAAATAGAACACAGGATTTCGGGAAAACCCCAGCTCAGAAGTACGGAAGGCGTTGTCCTGCGTCATTAACACCACTCATAACTAGTATTGTTTGGAGGGCATCTACGTCCAGCAACCAAAAAAGGGAAGATTTGTTTAGTCATAGATTTCCTACCCATCGCACTGGGGTCAAACCAAAAAGTGAGGCAAACTTGTGAACGGTTTGGATTATTTGTATCCCCTGCTGAAAATAGATAAAGGGATTTCCAGCCTTTTGCTTTGTCTTAACTAATGTATCATTGAGTCATGGAAAAGTGACTTTTTGAGGTAACCCTTCTTCTTCTCCAAATATATGTACTGGGCACAGCAGTCACAATGCGTCATTTAGGTAACAGTTTAGATAGCTTGTCTTCCTTGTTCCAACAAATTTTCAAATTATTAAAAAGTAATTGAAGGGGTCACTACAACAAGAAGGTTAAGTCACATTTGACTAGTTTCGAGAAAAATGGCAAAAAGTGATTTTCAGAAGTGATTTCGTTTTGCAAAATAAAATTGACTTTATTTCATCCTATATCTTAGTTAGAACAGCGTGTGATGTTTTTCGGTACATCAATTGGATATTTGTCGCTAAATTCGATCAAATTTATTTTTGTGCACACAACAACACTCCTAAGTCCCTGATTGGACTTTACCTCTTTGTTGTCCCAGAGAATATAGCCTGAAAACCAACAGGATGTTTAAAAATAATCAAAATTATGTTTTAGCCAATAATGGAAGTGATGATACATAAACAAAGCATAGCTGCACATGAAAGATTAAAAACACAGTGTGCAAAAATTTAACATTAGTCTTATGAAACAATCTGCAACACCAAGGTCATGTCCATTGACCAATCAGCAACAACAAGGTTAAGTCCATAGTTCAACACTAATAGTCATAATCCATAACGGTGTTATCATCTTCATCATCATTATCCACTGCACACGCTTCATTCCCATGTGTCAAAGTTTGATAGAATTGTTTGGCTTCTTCATTCAACAAGCCTTTGTCACACAGTTTCATTAAATCGTTATATTTTGCAGATTTGATTGGAACTGGACCGCTGTATTTTGTTGGGGGGTGGTGAAATACACGTGACGCCTCGTTTTAATATTTTCACTTTTTTCCAAGCTTCCATTTCGTTGTGGCTGTATCTGCACCACACTTCTCCTCCATGATCAACTGTGATGGTTGACATATAAGTCTCATTTGTCTCCTCGCTTTGTCCATACGAAAACCAATGAATGTCATTCAAAGAGATTTTTTCTCCAGAATTTGCCTTAAGCGTAGATTTTGTCACACATTTTTCCGCAACAGCTTTAAAATCAAGGATGCCTTCTCTTTGAATTGTATTAATTACAAACGGTTGGGACATTCTGCTGCCTTCAATCATAGTTACATAGTCACTTACTAAAGTAGCTTTGGTAAGTTTTTTCCTCTTTTCGATGAGTCCAAAATCACGGTCATTGGGGAGGAATGTATGACCACGATACAAAAAATAATGATCAATCTTTTTGTAGAAATCATTTTCGACCAGGTATTGAAGGAAGGTAATCACTGTTTTATTTTTGTTTTGTCCCACACACCCATCGCTGAACAAGACCAAATTTGGGGATCTTGAAGTATTGTTTTGAATGATTTTAAACAAACAGGAACACACTTCTGACGATCCTCTCGCAGCCACACCTTCGTGCCAGATGTTCATATATCCGTCCCCAGTGTTGCAGTTATGAACTCCAAAATTATAAACCCATAGCATTCTTGAGTAGAACATGTCACTAGATGTAAGGTTTGGTAATGGTAAATTTTGTTGGAAATCGAAAGTCATCATGTCAAAATTGTTTTCACCAAGAGCCTCGTTTGACATTCTTCTCAGTAGAGAGTAACCATTATCTGCTTGTGACTGGTGTAGCCTTCTTTCATTTGACTTTTGAGTAACAAGTTCTTCATTCCCTTTAGCATTTTCTATCTGTTGCTCAAGTTGATCACATTTAAGGCATGTGTCTGAACGGGGCTTTCGGAAGCCAATGTTGAATTCTGTGAGGAAAATCTTACTATAATACTTATACTTTACTACGGGCTTCATATCATGTTTGTTACCTGAAGTATACTTCACATATTCATCATTTTCATACTGCTTGAGATAGAGAAGCCACATGAGATGAACATTTAAATCTTCGCTGAGATACACTTTGTTGGGGTTTTGGTTTCTTGAATAATGAGATGATCTTGCTGGAAATGATTTAATATGGGCACAACTTTCTTATTTTTCCAGAGGCATCTTCTTTTGATTCCCATGCTTTCCTCTTTTGTCACATGGGATGTTTGGTTCGCATGTCCGAATTTTTTCAAACCGTGTCTTTCCAATGCCAAATATCGAACGAAATGCATGTTGACAGACCTTTACATCTTCTCCATCTGGTCCTCTAACGAAATACTCGAAAGTTGATTTTCTAGCGCCATCCTTTTCGCCATTTCTTGGGCGCCTTCTTTTAGGCTTCGTTGATTTTATGCAGCCATAAAGATACAAATCCTGCTGTATCGTGTCTTGAAGCTCATGAAAATTTCTGAAGAGTGTAGCAATATGGTTTTCTCCCAATTTATCAAAACATTTCCATCGGCAACTACATGCTTTACCCACACATTTCTCTGGTTGTAATTTGCCTCTAGAATCAACGTAAGATTCACCACGTGCGTGTTTCAGCTTCCTTATATTTCGAGCCCATTTGTTGGGATTCAAAGAACGTTTTTTTGATCGAGATTCGTCCGGTTGATCTGTTTGTCTAGAATCACTCGATGTTTGTGGACGAATGTCAACAGTACCAACAGCAATGAAATCTCCATCTGCTGCATCATTGTCAGTGTCTACTTCGGCATTCCCTACTACATCTGGGACACGATCTCCAGCTTGTTCTAAATCAGAATCAGAGTCAGACGAGAAGCGGGTTAAGGCTGAAACATTGACGTCCGGGTCGTTTGGATCATCATCAAACAGGTCTTCATCAGAAGAATTTGCTTTCTGAAGAGCAGCTAACAGAACGACATCTTCAAGTGTGTGCTGAGGTTCTACTGTTTGCACACCAGACGATATAGAATCTGAATTTTGAGAGTCTTCATGGAGCTGATTCATTAAGAGACCTAATGCTTCCTCGGCGTTCATCTTTGTTTACTGTGGAAGGGGATAAAAAGATAAAGAATGTTAAAATTATGGTGGAAGCTCTAAAGAGGATGGTAATAATAATGATGACGAAGAGTCAAGTAGACTCGAAAATTTGGCATATTTTACCATCGCTATCAAGTTCTTTATAGATTTCGGTGTTATTTGTTTTTCTTAAATTATTTTATTAGTTACCGGTCTGACAGTTATATTGTAATTTTATAAAATGATGATGATGATGATGATGATGATGATGATGAGTATACCTTCCGGTGTGCAATGCACAAGAAAAGTCATAGACTAAAGGAGTAAAGTATGAATGCTATCTAAGCAGACTTTATCTTCTACTTCCATCAATTTACACGCTATCATACTCAGACGCTTTTTGTTACTATAATATATCACTATAATTTGGAATCATACAACAACAGGGTCAAGTCCACAAAGGAATAATATACTGAAGCTATGCAACTACGTTAAATTAAAGTATATGCTGTTAAAAAAACATTTTTATATCATCAAAACTAATGTAAATACTGATTTATTACAAAATAATCACAAAAACTTACCTTAGTGGATGTTGAATGATCACGTCTCACGTCTTGACTACACAGCAGGCGCCATTTTGAAAAAGCTGTATTCCGTGCAACAAACAGGTCAAATCCACACATAGACTTAACCCTGATGTTGCAGTGGGGATGTCAAACTTTACAAGGTCAATGCACAAGGCTGTGTTGTTTATTGGTTTCATCACTGCTATAAATAGAAAGCGCACGTTGAGAGGATTCGTTTAGTGGATCACACTCTATTTTTAGTGAAATGTGACTTAACCTTCTTGTTGCAGCGACCCCTTCAATTGAGCTGCAGTATTCTAATGTTTTGGATATATTAAATATTATTTACATTTATGCTTAGTCAGACTGTTGCAAAATTTTGGTGTCAAAATTACTCTCCAAGACGTACGTTTAATGACTGTTGTATTTTCACTAAAAACACATTCTTTGAAGCACAGCGCTAATAGTATATCAGATACTGACCTCAGTTTAATGTTCGTATACTTAATCTCCTTCACCAGTAACTGTTCTCCATTACATGTTTAAACAACGATACCATACTTTTGCCCTGCAAATGATGAACAACTTGTATGATGAATAAATATTAACCAGAAACCAGTGTATACATGCACAGTGATGATACAATACCGCCCCAGTCTGAGTCTCTCATGACTGATTGGTAAGATGCTGAGACATGTAATCCCAGGTTTTCGCAAAGTTAACGACAGCCGTTTTTAAATAATAAATTAGATATGAATGCATTAACATTACTGACACAATTTTGATCTGTCCACTTCAGTCTGCTTTAAAAAAAAAGGCTTGTTAGTTTCTTGTGTTAGTTGTGACCTCGTGTGTTTGTTTTGCCTAGGGTTCAATCCAGTCAACAAATGATCGAGTTCAGTACAATGACCTACAGTCTCTTTTGTGTGCCACACTACAGGTGAGTTCATTTCATTTGAACTATTCCTCATACAGATATGTGTGTGTGGTCATAGATCATGACACTGTATTCTCTGCTATTGCTTTGATGTAACTCCATGACATAGTCTATAACTTCCTGCAGAAAAAAAACCCCAACAAATTTCCCATTCATCTTATTTCCCATTTGTTAATTTTTTTCTCCATAAGCTCTGGTTCACCTATGTGTTATTTTATTTCCATGCATTTTATGTAACCGATTAGTATTAGTTAGTATATTAAGAATTTTGCCATTGATTTGCATAAAAAGCACCTTTATGATCTTGTGACTTTCAGAGTGTCCTGCGCAAAGTCACTCAGGAGGATGCTCCCAAAATTTCAGATCAGATCATGACTGCCCTACTGAGAATGTTCCAGTCCACCAGTGGCAAGGCTGGAGGAGTGCAAGAGGATGCTCTCTTGGCAATGTCCACACTCATTGAAGGTGAGTCCAGTAGATGGTGTCTGTTTTTGTTTTGTTTTTTTTCCTTCTAGCTGAAGTAATTGCATCCTTGAATATCCAGAATGAGTTTTCATAGCTTGTCTTTGAAATTTTCAGCATCACTTTCATTGATACTGAGAACATCAAATATAATTAGCTCAGCTGTAGTAGCTGAAATTGTTTTATTGCTCAGGGATATAAACTTATGCCCTCAGTTGAAAATCTCTAGATATTTTTACTGCAGACTAGTGGGCAATTTTTTATTTATCCAGCAGCCAAACAGATTAGTTTGTCATTGTTTTTAGCTTGATGGGCTCAAAAATGTAATTGTGATGTGATTTCGTATACACTGCTAGCAAGAGATGATGTGTATAGTTGTTTAATTCCTTCTTATTTTACTCCCATTTGTCTTCTCTTTCCAGTGCTGGGTGAAAAGTTTCAGATGTACGTGGAAGCTTTCAAGCCATACCTGCTGCTGGGTCTGAAGAACTATGCAGAATATCAGGTGAAGCAACTTTCTTGAATGATTTTATTCAGTAATGCCTCTGGCAGTTAAACATTCAGTGTCCATTGTTTCATACTCCATTATTTCAGCCAAACCCAATTTTTTTTTTTTTTTTTGGTAATAAGTCCTACACAAATTTCCAGAAAAGGTTTATTCTACAGTGTCAATTACACTTACTAAGCTACAACGATAGGAGATCGTTTCACAGATTAGTTGTCTCACCCAAAAGGGGGACTCGTGTAAGGGGAGATTATTTTGACAGTCCTATTACAGGGTTCCCAATTCACATACAGTTCTGTGTTTTCACGTACAAAATTCACAAAACCACGTACAGAATTTCTCATAAGTATGTTTCGAGCACGTACATTATTTTCGGAACCGCCATGTGTTACTTTTGCTCTTGTGAATGATTGATGTCAAACAGAGACCAAGTGTAAGTTTCTTAATGCGGGCGTTCCCCTTTGAAAACAAACAACAAACCTAGGGGTTTTAGCATTACATAAGTTTGTACATTTCACCTGGCAAAGACATTTTATTTTCATCACCCTCAAAAATTTGAGACTCACCCCAAAAAATTTGGAGCTGGGGGTTCTGGTCACCCTAATTTTCAGTCAGGAACTGGTCACTCTCATTAATTTCAGTCATGGGGATCCCTGCTATTACTTCTCTTTGCCAGTCAAAGGAAATTTTAGCAAGCAGCATAAAGAGGAAAAAATTCCCTTTACTTCTTGCCATTTGGAAAGACTGGTCGCATAAAAACTGAAAAAATTATAACAAGAAGAAAACATTTTCTTAACATCAATTTTTTTTTTTTTTTTTGTAGCGTATGTTTGAAGTAAAGGGCACAAAAGTGATTTTTTTCCTAATTACACTGCTTGTTCAATCCCTCTTTTGTTTGGTAAAGGGAAGTAATAGGATTGAGCGCAACAACCTCCCATGAAATAGCATATAATTTGTTCTCATTACAAGCGGTTCCAACCATCATGTCAATATATTATGGATTTGGGACAAAAATATTTGCCAAGCTTTATTATAGGTCAACATTTTTTCAATTGTAAGAACAAATTTATAAAGAGAGACACAGTTTAAAGATAGCATTAAAAAAAAAAAAAGTTATGTTTCAAATTCTGCAACCCCCCCATAGTGATCCATGCTCTTCTAATAAACTGAACTTAAAATCAGTTCTGAGTTCGCAGTCAAAGAAAACCACATCAGATAAATAAAAAAAATATGAAAATATTGGCTTAAAGAGAAAGCATTTTGTTTTTGTTTTGTTTTGTTGTTGAGAATGAAGTGCATTGGAGATGAATTTTGTGTGCATTTGTGTGTGTTGGTTTTAGATAGCTAGGGTTGTATGCTTGTCATATGGATTTAGAAAAGTAGGTTACTGGAAGTAGTTTTGATAGTTAAGCAATGTCGTATTCATTTCAATCTCATGAGTGCCAAAAGTTCTCTTGCTGAGAGACAAGTTTACTTATGCTTGTGTCTTGTTGTTTGACAGGTATGCTTAGCTGCTGTGGGCATCGTTGGTGATTTGTGTCGTGCTCTGGTTTCAAACATTCTTCCTCACTGTGATGAGCTCATGATGATGTTGTTGGAAAATCTCGGGGTAAGTGTTTCCTTCATCATGTATTGCTTGTTTAAATGTCTGGGTCAGTCTATGAATTTGCAACCTCAGATATTCAGTTACAGAGAGTTAATTGTGATGGGAAACTTGATTTTTGCTTGTCGGCAGATTTCTAGTACTTGTTTTTATATGTTAATATTTTGATGCTCTTGGAAAGATCATTTAGTATTTAAAATAGTTCATGGTCATACTTATCTTCAGCCACTTTTCAGATTCCTCAATATTGTGATTTTTGTATTGGAATTTCTCACATCACTGAATAAAAATATTATTTCCTTTTCAGAATGAAAGTGTTCATCGCTCAGTGAAGCCCCAGATATTGTCAGTATTTGGAGATATTGCTCTAGCTATTGGTGCCAACTTCAAGCTTTACCTGGACGTGGTAATGAGCACTCTACAGCAAGCATCTCAGGCTCAAGTTGATAAAGTGAGGAAATAGGCTAATCTGTGGATTACTACAATGCATTTTAGAATTGGATTGTACTGGCAATGATGAGACAGACTTATCTTTGAAAATGGTTCTCATTTTATTTGTGTAGAGAACTTTATAAGGTTGATTTCCATTTTAGAATCACAGTTGAATCATTTTCTGATTTTTTTGTTGTTGTTGTTTTAATCCCCAGACTGATTATGATATGATTGACTATCTCAATGAGTTGAGAGAAGGGTGTTTAGAGGCATATACGGGTATCATCCAAGGGCTGAAAGGAGATGGTGACACTCCTAATCGTAAGTGATATATTAGTGATTTTATGGTGATCTCCATGGAAGAAAATGTTGAATGCTTTGAAAGGATAGAAGAATCTGTTATGATTTTTACTTTCTATAACTTATTCTCTTATATTAGCTTATTATTTAGTAACTACAAACAAAAGTGATGTTATTATATATTAAAATGGATATTTGCTATAAAAAACATTGAATTTGATATGTATGCCTGAAACTCTTTCTCCTTTATCCCAGCTGATGTTGTGCTCATTCAGCCTCATGTGAGTCACATTGTGTCTTTCATTGAACACATTGCTGGGGATGAAGACAAAAGTGATAGCAATGTCGCTGCCTGCTGTGGTCTGATAGGGTAAGAGCTTTTACTTTCCCAGAAATTTTTTGTTTTTAATGGAAATGTTTCTTTATGAAGGAGACCTAGATGCGGAATCAGTGTCGTTGCTCACTGCGTTGTATTTTCAGATTTAAAAAAAAAAAAATGTTTAACCTCGTTGGGCTTGTTGCGTATTCAGGAACTGAAAACTGAAAGGAAGTAGGATTTTTTTCGTCTGGTGTTTTGAGTTTATTCAGTGTTGGTTGTACCAGTTCTGTCCATAGAGACAGAATTTTTTACGTTGAATGTGAACTGTCTGCTTCAGCTGGTAGTGGTACTCTTTGCTCTCTCTCCTTGCTCTGTAATGAACGTTCACAAACTTATAGTTTCAATTTTGGTTTCATATGGGTACATGATGACAATGTGGGATTTGACTTTGCTGAAACAAACTTCTCCCTCGCCGTACTGAGCCCATATCATTATTTTCTTTTTGAAGACAGACTTCTCTATTGTCAGTTATTTGTTGAAAAAAATCTGAATAAATTGGGGAGATATTTATTTCATCTATCTTGCATTGAATTTTATCCAAGCATTGTTGTCATCAAATGTCGTAACGTTGAAAGTGCCCAGCAGTTTTTTTTTCTAGCACAGTCTGGAGTGCCCTGGTTCACAGTAATTTTCTTTTTTTTTTTTTTTCAAATGGTAAAACACAAATAAGTGTAGCTATATAAATCAGAGATGGAGTATTTTTGTCATAGTTGAGTATGGTCAGTGTTATTGTGTAATTTTAATCAACTTTAATCATTTATTCAGACTAGGCTACTTGATTGAAAAGTTTCAGAATTTTTTTCATATCAGAAGGTGGTCAAAGTAGTATGGAAAATAAAACAGAACTTTTCTGCCCTGGTGGATCCTCACAAAATTCTAGGCTTGGTTTTGGTCTTGTGTGGGTATGCTGATAGGAAGACTAAACAAATTAGTATTAGGAGGGAAATTTTTTTGCCTGTGGTGTTCTGAGTTTGTGCAGTGTGGGTCATCCCAGATTTGTCCATAGATAAAGAGTTTTTTTACCGTGAATTTGAATGTCCTACTTCAGCCTATAGTTGTACTGTTAACTGTATCTCCTTTGCTCTATAGTGAACTCACACAAAATTCTAGTGTCAGTTTCAATTTTCTATGGGTACATGATGACAATGTGGGATTTGATTTTGCTGAAACAAACTTCTCACTCGCCGTGCTGAACCCATCTCATTACTTTCTTTATGAAGATAGGCTTCTCTATTGTAAGTTATTTGTTGAAAAAAAAATTGAATAAATTGGAAGAGATATTTATTTCATTATCTTGCATTGAATTTGATTCAACCATTATTGTCCTTAACATTTAATGTAATTATAATGTTGAAAGTGCCATTTTTTTTTTACAGCACTGTCTGGAGTGTCCGGTTTCACAGTAGTTTTCTTTTTTTCAAATGTTAAAACACTATTAAGTGTAGCTATATAAATCAAGAGGTGGAGTATTTTTCTATAGATGGTGTTTTTTTTATAGATGGTGTTCTGAATTTGTGCAATGTGGGTCATCCCAGATTTGTCCATAGATAAAGAGTTTTTTACAGTGAATTTGAATTCCCTACTTCAGCCTATAGTTCTTCTGTTTACTGTATCTCCTTTGCTCTATAATGAACTTTCACAAAATTCTAGTTTCAGTTTCAATTTTCTATGGGTACATGATGACAATGTGGGATTTGACTGTGCTGAAACAAACTTCTCACTCGCCGTACTGAACCCATATCATTTTCTTTATGAACTGTAGGCTTTTATGTTGTCAATTATTTGTTGAAAAAATCTGAATGAGTCAAAGGAAATATTTTCATTAATTTTACTTTGAATTTGACTTGGTCATCTTTGTTATAAGTGTCGAAATTCTCGAGTAAAGTACTTTCTGTTACAATCTGGAGTATCCTAGTTCACAGTGGTTAAAATGTTGAAATATATAAATGTCTGGATCAAAAATGGACTCCTTAATCTTTATTTTTTTGTTATGTCATTTTTTTTTTTTTTTATATATGTATGGAAATTTTCAATGTCATTTATTCAGACATTGTTATTTGAGTAAAGAGTTTTAGAAAATTTCATTTTATCATCAGAATGTGTGTTCTATCCAACTGGAAAGTATAGGAAGTAAAACTGAACTTTTGTGCTGATGCATTCCACAAAATTCTTGAGTTTAAGTTTGGTGTTGTGTGATAAGAGAAATTCTGAATGGCGTTAAGAGGGAAATTTTGTTTTCCTTGTTCCGAGTTTGTTCAGTGTGGACCGCACCAATTTTATCCTTATGGACAGCACTTTTTTTTTTTTTTTTTATAGTGAATTTGAACTTCCTACTTCAGTCTGCAGTTGTACTGTTTGCTTTTAAATGAACTTTCACACAATTCTAATTTAATTATGTTTTCTATGGGTACATGATGACAATGTGGGATTTGACTATCCTGAAACAAACTTCTCACTCGCCGTACTGAACCCATATCATTATTTTCTTTATGAGAAGAGGCTTCTCTATTGTCAGTTACTGGTTGAAAAAAATCTGAATAAATTGAAGGGATATTTATTTCATTTGTCTTGCATTGATTTTGATTCAACCATTGTTGTCATTTAACGTAATTATGATGTTGAAAGTGCCAAGAAATTTTTTTATAGCAGTCTGGACTGTCCTGTTTCACAGTAATTTTCTTTTTTTTTCAAATGTTAAAACACAAATAAGTGTAGCTATATAAATCAGAGATGGAGTATTTTAGTCTTTGTTGAGTATAGTCAGTGTTTTTGTGTATTTAAAATTACAACTTTATCATTTATTCAGACTTGGCTATTTGATTAAAAAGTTTCAGAATTTTTTTCGTATCAGAATGTGCATTCTATCTGGTCAAAATAGTAAGGAAAATAAAACTGAACTTCTCTGCTCTGGTGGATCCTCACAAACTTCTAGGTTTGGTTTTGGTTTCCTTTAGTCTTTATTTGATACGTCATTTTTTTTTATGTATGGAGATTTTCAGTATCATTTATTCAGACATTGTTGAGTGTAGAGTTTCAGAAAATTTTGTTTTAATGTCAGAATGTGTATTCTGTCCAACTAGGAAGTATAGGAAGTAAAACTGAGCTTTTGTTCTCTGATGGATTCCACATAATTCTTGAGTTTAGGTTTTGGTGTCGTGTGAGTATACTGATCAGAAGAGAAATTCTGAATGGCTTGAGGGGAAAATTTTTGTTTTCCTGTTTCTGAGTTTGTTCAGTGTGGTCCGCGCCAATTTTATCCTTATGGACAGCACTTCTTTTTTTTACAGTGAATTTGAACTTCCTACTTCAGTTTGTAGTTTTACTGTATCTCCTTTGTTCTTCAATGAACTTTCACAAAATTCTAGTTTCGTTAGATTTTCTATGGGTACATGATGACAACGTGGGATTTGACTGTGCTGAAACAAACTTCTCACTCGCCGTACTGAACCCATATCATTTTCTTTATGAACTGTAGGCTTTTATGTTGTCAATAATTTGTTGAAAAAAATCTGAATAAATTGAAGGGATATTTATTTCATTAATTCTCCATTGAATGTGCTTGTCCATCCTTGTTTTGCTGATCAAACAAGCTTATTGTGTTGAACGTGTTGTGTAATTTTTATTTTCCATTACATTGTACAATGTCCTAGTCCACTTTAATTTTTTTTTTTTTTTCTCCTTTGAAACATTAAAATATAAAGATAAGTCCAGCTATGTCAATCAGACATGAATTCCTTTGGTCTTTATTGTGTTAGGACAATATTTTTATGCTTTTAAGTTTGCAGTATTGTTTAAGCAGACATTTTTTTAAAAATACAGCCGCAAAAACAAATAATATGGCCACAGTCTTGTAAGCAAACAGAAAAAAAGACTGGTGCAAAACTTTTAAGTTGCAAAGTGAAAACTTGAAAAATTCTTTATCATGGCACTGGTAGGCTTAATTTATATGTCTTAAAATAAAGTAAGCAGGGATGTCAGATTTTCTACTTTAGTAGGAAAATCGACTTTTTGACTGTCGGTAATTTCCCTGTTGGCCCCAAATCTGGTATCATTTACCAGTGTCTGCTTCACTTTTACCTGTTTGCTAAAGAATATGGCAGGAACTTTGCCTACTTTTTCATGTAGTCAAATTGACATCCCTGAGTATGGAAACTGCTCTTGCCCAGACTGATGAAAATATCTTTTTGACACCCCTGACAAAATAAAACTGGAGTGTCTTGTGATAGATTGTTCCAAAAGTTTAGAGTTTGGTGTATATGGGTGCATGATGACAATGTGGGATTTGACAATACTGAAACAAATTACTCACTCGCCGTACTGAACCCATATCATTATTTTCTTTATTTTCAAACTTCAGGATTGTTCATCGCTCACTGAAGAAATCTGATGAGATTGTGGGAATTACTTATTTTATATATCTTAAATTGAATTGTTATAATGCATTTGACACTGTCATCTTTGTTTCTTTTAGAGCTAAAGGCATCAAGTAATTTTTTCTCTCAACCACAATCTGGACCTCTCTATTTATCACATGATTTCTTTTTTCTTCGTTTTTCTTGTTTTTAATTTTTAACAAAAATCATTATTAGGTTTTTATAGAAATAAGTTAAGCTGTATAAATCAGAACTGAAAGAATACTTCTTGCTCATAGTTTTAATAGGTTAATATTTTTTTTTTTATCTGCTGTGTCATTCGTTGAGATATAACAATGAAAAGATTTTGTAAATCTTTCTCTCATGTCAGATGTCATGTCATGGGTTCCAACTATTAAGATTGAGCTCTTGCTCTGTGGTGGGTTGTCACAAAACCTTAACCTAAAAAAGATATCTGAAGTATTGATTTTGCTGTTTACTCAGCCTTGGTGAAAAATTAAAGTGAGTAGATATTAGAAATTAGTCCTGTTTCAGGGTTTCAGATGGATATTGTGAAGCTACATTTTGATTTCAAGATTATTTCAGATATAATTTCACATTTCTTTTTTTAATTTTTCTTTTTGACAGAGACTTGTGTTCAGCCTTCGGGAGTTCCATGCTTCCTATGGTTGACAGGGAAAGCATAAGTAACCTCCTGACTCAGGGCCGTCGCAGCAAACTACAGAAAGCCAAAACCTTAGCCACCTGGGCTACCAAGGAAATTCGGCGCCTGAAAAATGCAGCGTCATCCTGGTAGGTTGAACAATAGTTTACTGAGAATCCCTGTTCCATATATGTCTGTGAATGGCCTATGTTCATTCCTAGCACTTCATTTCTTTAGCCTTGTTTCTTGTAGGTTGAACTGCCAGTGATGATACATATCCCCATCGGTGAACCTTTGTGAGCCCAAGATTAGTCTTTCTGAGGCAGTGAAATTTATTGTCACGTGTGAGGGAATCATTTATACTTTCAAGAACAAAATTGCACCCTTTTATAGTGATGTTACATTACTCAGAAATTATAGGATCCAAAAACACTGAAGGCTTTTTTACTTCATCTCAAAAATTTGATTTAAATCCCTCCACAATTTTCTCTCACGATTTTTGTCATTTTGTGTGACCGCATGGGTAGGTTTTCAGTTTTTAAAATCTGTTTTCTTGAAAGCTTGTGTTGTCACATGTGTGGACACACCCGCACACTGAGGTGCACACACATACACATGCATATATCAGAAACAGCGTGTACACTATTTCTCATCATTCTTTTGTCTGGAACTGAAAAAAGTATCTTCCATCTGGGATCACATATCTGAAAAAGGGAAATATACTCTTAGTGGAGCCATATGTATGGATGAGAAATTTGTATACTATTGAAAAGTGAAATGTGAAGATTGTCTTTATAACATTTACTATAGTTGTAGAATTAAACAGAATAAGATACTTATTGAAAATGATTCTGGGGCTTTAGAGACATGTAAAAATAAATATAATAACATGACACAAAGAAATCTCTGCAGAACTGTTTTTCCTGATTTAGAACTTCCATAACATCTTCACGAACTTGTAGTGTCATATGGGTACATGATGACTATGTGGGATTTGACTTTGCTGAAAAAACTTTCTCACTCGCCGTACTGAACCCATGGCACTATTCATTGTTCATTTATGACAATTAGCAGCCTTCATTGAGGGGGGGAAAAAAAAAAAAGGATAATTTGGCAAACAAAAAAAAAAAAAAAAAAGCTTTATAGGTTCAGCTGCTAATTTTTATTCTAGTATTTCAGGGATGTCAAATTTCCTACTTTAGTAGGGTTTCCTACTTTTTGGCTGTCAGTAATTTCTCTGTTGGCCCCAAATCCAGTATTATTTACTATTAACGTACTTCAGTTTTACGTGCTGCTAAAGAATATGCCACGAGCGTTTCCTACTTTTTCCTGTAGACAGATTGACATCCTTGGAGGGTGCTCTTGGGTGAAAGTCACAGGCGCTGGGTTTTCACAGGGCACACAGCAGGATAGAAATTACCGATGTGCATCTCCATGTTCAAAGGCATGGTATTGGTGATGGCTGTGACGTTGAAGGGAGAGAGATTTTTCCTGGCTTCCCTAACATGTTGCTGCCAGTCAGCTGGCGTGTAGGCAGGAAATTTTTGATTTATGGCGGCCATATCCCTTTCACACTCAATATAGGAATGTCCTCGGATTGGAAAGGACAGCTTGATGTGTTTGAAACGTCGCTGGTGTTTGACCATATAGTGGAGAATGCGTAAGATGGTCTAGTTCTTATTTTGGCCAGGGCAGGAATCACAGAATAATTCCAAGTTGGTGACTACTGGAGGTAGTACTTCTGTGAAGAAATACAAGAGCATAGAAGCAACATCATTTGATACTTTCTTCTCCGTCTCGTCATACGTTAATAGACATACCTGTCCAGTTCCCAAGTTGTATATTAAAGGTATATAAAGGTTGACGTTTGCGTATACGTCGTTCGTGGTGATATTTGGTGTTGGAAGGTCCTTCCAGAAATCGAATGCAGGAAGGTTCTTCCAGAAATCGAATGCAAAAGCAGCAAAATCATCTATGTATTTACAATAGACATTTATTTAGAAATTGTCATATTTTAAAACTGTACATTGGATGTCGAAACATCAGCTCTCTTTGCCTTTATGGCTAGCGGGCCACTTCTTACTTTATTATATTATTAATCGTGTACATAGACATGAAACATTGAATACATATTACAATCGGGAACCGGACCAAAAGTTTCAAATCCGCCCCGAGCGAAACACTAAAGGCCAATTCCAAATGTAGGGCGCGTACCGCCACACTCACCAAAGCCGAGCCGAATCGGGCGGGGGACAAAACCAATTTCCAGGGACGCAACTCCATCCCGGATGTACTTAGTTATTTCACTAGTTGTCTCCCCTGACCGCTTCAGGGCGACACATCTCCGGGATGGCGTTCTTATTTCAAAACAGTTGCATCCATGTTTGATAAGCGGCGACTACGTTCCTCCCCACACCGAGACGGCACGACACAGCTATCTTTATCGACTTCACGGCGCCCAACACATGCATACACATATACATCTATACTGACCAAGACGGCCGCCCTGGCTTTCTTAAGCCACAGGTGGAGACCCTCACCTATTACGTTTTCATATGTCGCCAGGATGCCGCATTGTGTGAACTCTCCCCGCAACCTCCGCAACCTATCTCTTTCAATAGCATACTGGGGGCACTCTAGGACCCTGTGTTCCGCATTGTTGCGTACATCACATTCTCGACACCAGAATTTTTCACTCGTCACTATGGGGTCCCCCCCCCCCCCCTCCCCCCATCCCCCTGCTTCTAATATTTTTTAAATTTTTTATACGGTATTTTCTCCTGTTCCAGTCTCCTTAAGACATGGCTAGAACCTACCATCGCTGTGTCCCATTATCCAATAAAATGGAGGTCCGTTTATATCCATATACATTACTTGGAATTAGAATGCAAGAATCCAACTGCAAAGGAAATCTGAAAGGGAATCAGATGGATCTGTACCGGTGTCTGACTTTGCAGTCTCAGTAATGTGACTCTCGAGCGGTGTACATGTGAGATAAAGTTCTCGCAAGTGTGCACCAGATAGATGTGGATTATGCAGATAAAACCATTTCATTTCGTAGTGTTCTTCCGACGAATTGTACACTATTTCATCTCTAGCGGTTGTGAGCTCTGGTCCGGCGCTCTTGAAATATTTTTTCTTCTTGTCTGGATGTTGTCGTCCCATCTTTTCTAACCTCATGCTCATTCCAAAAACCATCTTTTGCAATAAGTTTCGCGACTGGATCTCATTTTACAGACGTTCCACCTTGTTTTCATAGATGCCAAATGGAAACGTATGTCTCTTTGCCAGGTTTTACACCTGTGAGAGCCATCGCAGAGACCCGGGTATGTAAGTAGGTTGTTTGCTCCCGCCTGCAGGTGGCAAAAACCCGCCATCGGTGGATGTCTCCAATGCAATTCCATCCTCGACTTTCCGTGGATGACATGTCTTCACTCTCTTTGCTTCCGTCTTCTGTCCCGCCCTCTTTTCTCTCTTCTCGACGGGTTAACATATCTTACCATGTTTGACACAATTATAGTCGTGAATGTGCTGATGTGCCGTTAACCCCCAACACAATGAGAAACGCCGAAAGCCATAAATTGAATCTGACACTGATCGATTATGTGGTGGCAGTGACTGAAACAACCTATACAATCAACAGTTAAGTATTATCGTCATTATTGCACTACTAGTTAGTGGTCATTTTGTTATAAATAACTTGAATTCTAGGCAGATTTACTCTTTCTAATCATCGCTTCTTTCTGAGGTTCAGTCTATTCTCCAAACACATTTTTATGTCCTAAGTAGATGCTCTATCTGTACATACATGTCAAGCGTATCAGTTCATAGTTATATACTTTCATTGATCATGGAGCTTTGCCTATTTGATATCCATAAATATTATTAAACCAGTGGCCGTGATATCTTGAACAACCGAAATATGTTCAGTGCAACAGTCTTTAGTCTGAAAGACAGGATGGGTCTTCTGGTGAGGGATCCGAACTTTGCTATGTATCTTTTAACTCGCGTGACAAGGCCCTTTACGGAGGCAATTACATGAATAAAGAATGGATATAAATATGTAACGGATTCTGTCAGGATCCGCATTTGAAACTTATTTATAAATCGACACTTCTGGAGCTTCCTACACAGGTGAAGCCGTGAAACAATGTACTGGTTGATTTCTTCTGTGAAACGGCAAATCCCCCCGCCCCCCCCCTTCTCCAATTGCTGTGTCCTATTATTCATAAAAATGCGACCCAGTCTTGCATCAGCGTGAATTCTTCATCGTCTGTGGACAAAGGTCGACAGCAGGAACGATTTGAGCAAGAATCAGATCGATCTGTTCCATTACTAGACTTCACAGTCGCAAAGATTGTACTTACGGCGTGCAAATAAACTTATTGGAGTTTACGTAGCAAGTCTGTACCTGGTAACTCAGTGAACCTGGCATGATCCAGGCAGACATGCGCATGTTTTACCTATACCCGTCCTTTTACAAGCTGTCAATGCATCCTCCATAAAGAATTGTACTCGATGTGACCTTAATCGGCCTGTTTTGACGTGTAAATGTGTCTTACCGTATTTGGCACAATGTATTCGTGATCGTGCTGCTATGCCATAAAATCCTAACAAAAACTGCAACTGACAGGTTTGGGTGATGTAGATGCTGCAGTAATTCATTTTTTTTTTCTTATCCTTCTGGCGTGCCATGCACTAATAGTCTGCTCCATTCTCGGCGGTGCTAAGAAGCTGGGTTTGTGGAAGCGTTTTTTTTGTGAGTTCATTGTTAAGGGGGGGGGGGGGGGGAGAATCCCGAAA
>JBCAUA010000010.1:36458-56307 GCA_038406235.1 Peronia verruculata | reverse complement strand
TTAGAATTGACTTAGCAACTTTTTGATACCATTTTTACACGCAGAAAAGGCAGTACTTTTAAGAGAAAACAAAAGCTGAAAATCTCATTTTTTGGGCAAAATCCACATTTCAGGATGCGCCGCCCCCCCTTAACTCCGATGTGGCGGACACCTCTTGCAGACTAAGAATGAATATCAACAAGAGAGTATTCAAAGAGACAAATATTGGGCATCATTATTGTTGGAAAAGAAACTTATGGTTACCTTCTTTTCTTTAAATTTTGGCCAGTTTCTTTTTTCTCCCATACTTTCCCAGTCCTACATCTCAATCCTTTTAAAAAAATAAAAAACCTTTATAGATCAAACACTACAAAAAATGGTAGCATTTTTTTTAAAGTCTTGGACATCTAATATTTGGTATGCGATGTGATATCTCTGCAAATTGTTAGTACTTCTGTGGATTCTATTTTGTACACTCATGTAAACAATATTCCAGCATATTGTAAAAACTGCTGTGAATCCTAATATGTACCAAAACCAACTGAAGTCTAGTATTGTGATAATTTTTGCAAAGGGATAATTAAATGGCATTCTAGGAGTGTTCAGGATCAATGGTTCAGTTTTTTTTTTTTTAATTGACAGAAGGGTATTTTTGTAGAAAATTAAAAATTTGTAAGAAAACACCTTTATTGAAACTTATAAGAATCTGAAAAACACTGCTGTTAAAATGTCATAATATATGAAAGAAAAAGATTTTAATTCCTTTATAAGTAAATAAAATTTTAAAAGGTTGTCATGAAAAATATTGATTTTGGCCTTTCATCAGTTGGGATGATATACATGTACATGTTAGTACAACTTTGGACATTGTTTTGTACCAAAAAAAGACAACAGCATAGAACATTCTGAGGTATTGTACTTGTCCAGATATCAATGAGTGTCAAAGTGTCAGGGTCAACCAATGCCAGCACACCTGTGTGGACACTCTGACTAGCTTCAGGTGTGAATGTAATGAGGGCTTCCAGCTCATGTCAGACCGCAGGGCCTGCAGAGGTAAGTCACACAGCACACACTATCAGTTGTTGCTGATCGTCCACATCATCATTGGCCAGTTTAGTTACCGGTGTTCATAGGTTTTTCCTGTGTTAGTAATTTTTAAACTTGTCAAACTGAGGTGACCAGAGAGATCACTTCTTTAAAAAATGAATGAACTTTAAACACATTTTTTTTGTCTTCACAGAACCTTTCTATTTCATTCTAAACCTGCACTTCAGAGTTAAATTTGCTGAAGCAGTTTGAGCAAAATCCCAAAAATTGTAATTAAGTGGCATGGCCTAATCTGGATTAACAAAGATTAACAAAAATGATTGGTCATTTTCTCACTTAATTCAGCAGCAGCAACAGGTCACACCGATTGTTCTTTTAAATTCCCCAAATCTCAAGTTCTACTTAAGGTAGAACAAACATTTTTTCACACACTGAAATGAAAAATAATGGTCTTCACTGTGATACCACCATTCCATTTGCTTAAAATTGGACAAGAGCTTGATTTCATCATGTCACATCTTACCTATTGAAACTGAGGTATGTGCCATGAATGGTGACATGAACAAAATGCACATCTTGCTCAAACAAAGTGTATTATAATTATTATTTCTATTATTTTTTTAAATCGTGAAAATGGTCATTATCTCCCAAGGCATGGTGACATAATGATATGGATGGTCATACATGTAAGTGTATAAATATATGAAATATTAACATCTGTCATTCATCTCATTCTTTTTTGTGTAGACATTGATGAATGCATGGAACAAGTAGGAGCTTGTTCACAGGAGTGTGAGAACACAGAGGGAAGTTTTGTCTGTAAATGTTCTGAAGGCTATCACAGGATGGACGACAAGAGAACTTGCAAGAAAATTGACAGTAAGTTTCTCTTGTGTTGCTCCATCAAGGATTTGAACTCGTTTTCTACAGCAAGGAGTAAGGGACAGGATCTGTTCTATTGAGTATGCCAAAGCTATATATATAATTTCAACTTCAGCCATATAATGAATCCATAGGACCCCAACTTCCCCTTTACTATTCCTTAAGGTGATCGTTGCGACAATGTTATATGTCAATCCTCTTGTAGAAGATTATGCTCAGTTGTCTTCTGCAGCTTTTTTCATTCCTTCACAGTGATTCTGGTGTAAGGTCATGAGGGTTGAAATGTGGTCGTAACTCTGCCAAATCTTCATAAAAAAAATTACATCAAGTCCTTATATTGAAAACTTAAATAAATGAGAAGATGTTACTCTTCATAAAGTTAGGCTACAGTATAGGTACATAACATTATAATCTTATTGGATACATTTTTAACACTTAGGTTGCCAAGATAATTTAGATCTACTCAAAAACTACTTCTTTATAAACAATTTCTAGAACTTTCAATAGACGATACCTTAATCAACCATCATAAAGCCATTACAATTGATGGTTCATAAATTGGTATAATAATGTACATATTCAACAATATCTACCTATCTCAAAAATTTGCTATTGTTGCTATTGGCAAGTTAAGTGTTGAAGATCAGTACAGTATGTCACCAAGAAATAAGACAGAATTTCTAATTTAACTAATTTTGTTTCTCAGAAATCACACCATGGCTCATCTTCACCAACCGTTACTACCTGAGAGAAATTTCTACTGAGGGAGACAACCATCGCCGCATAGCACAGGGCTTTGAGAACATTGTGTCCTTAGATTTTGACATCGCCAATGACCTGATCTACTTCACGGATGTCAAACAGCACAAGATTTACAGTATCTTCTTAAATGGCACTGACCAGAAAGTGGTAGCCAAAGACAATGTGCCCAGTGTGGAAGGTATCTCTGTCGACTGGATTGGCAGGTAATTATTCATCATTGTGGTTTTTAAAAAAAAGAACAACAAAACAAAAAAACTCTAGTAGGCCTACTAAGAACAAGACTGCCAACAAGTGAGTAACTTGATATGTATTGACCATCTGTTAATAATAAATGGTCTCTTTCCGTGACATAAAACCAAACACTAAAATTATTGTCACAGTAGCATTACAACAGTAGAATAGAATAGCACTATTCCATAATCAGAGTGAAATTGATTTTCTTTTTTCTTTATGTCAGTGAAACCAGTTTGTACTATAAAGATTTTCAGGCATATTAAGCAACAAATCTGAAAAAATATGACAAAAATAAAAACAACAACAATAAATGAATGCAAAATTAAGCTGTCTTGTGGATTTCACCCTAGAATAGAGATGATATCTGACTTTGCAAAGTTAGAGACAATTTTGGATTGATTAATTCATAATTTATGTACACAGGAAATTGTACTGGGTAGATGGACAGAGATCAGCTATAAGTGTTGCGGAGATGAATGGCACCAGTCAGAGAACATTGTTACGAGAAGGAATTCGGAGACCAAGAGCCATTGCAGCACATCCATTCAATGGGTGAGTGTGTGGCTGTTTTATGACTCACCCAGAGCTAATGGATTCTGCTTGTCTGGTCTGCAGAAATGGCTGCTTAGATGATGATAATCTAGGATTGATTGTCCAAGCACATTTTCTTTAAACAGGACAGCACAGTTTTCTTGCTTGGATGTTAAAGAAACTGACAGTTTTACACAGCTTGAAAGAAAAAAGAGATTTGACTGAATTTGTTTTTTTTTTTTTTTTACAGTACTGAAATTTGTGATTTTGACATTGATCACATAAAAAAAAAAAAAAGAATTTTCCAGGTGATCAGTTTCAAGTGAAAGTCTTCTTCCTCATCATGTCAAACACAGTGTAAGGCACACAATAATCTCATTTCAGGCTCAGATTTTGTACATTATAGTGTGTAGTCAGATTATGAGCTTTGAGATCTTGAGCCGGTACCTTTTTTTTTTTAGGCAGGATATAACATTATAAAGCCATAGATATCTGATGCTGTATGATTAAGATTAGTGAAACAATGCTTATCATTGTTGTTTTTATTGCTGAGCAGCTTGGGAAACACTCTTACTTATTAAAGAAACTACACCACATGTCACTTAGTTGTTTACCATCTTCTTTCTACAGATTTATCTACTGGTCTGACTGGGGCAATCCTCCTTACATTGGCCGCATGGGCATGAATGGTCAAAACCTGTCCACCAGCTTTATCACAGAGAAACTAGGCTGGCCCAACGCATTGACCATTGACTTTGAGACCAATCGCCTGTGGTGGGCAGATGCTCATCTTGACATTATTGAGTAAGACAAATGTAAAATAGATTTGTTCCAACTACACGAACGGCTGGAAATCCCCGAGTCATTTTAGTAGGAGGGTACAAACACTCCAAACTGTTCAATATCATTGACATAGAAAATCATATAAAAATGCAGGGGACCGGTGATGACTGTCCTCAGATCCCGTGGAAGAGTAGTAACAGGCATTAGTGAGTCTTCTATCTTTGGGAGAGGGATACAAACACTCCGGCTGTGATTTCCAGGTTTTTGCTTAGTTGAATATGAAGTACTTGAGTTCCAGTATGGTTTCTTTTGTATTAATAGATCATAGTGCAATTTCCCACCCTGTAGTTCAAGTGATGCCATGAAGCAGGAAGACAGAGCAAGCGTTGAGAAAGTGATGGGCACAAGATCTTCAGTGAAAAACAAATGCATGACAATGTCAAGTCATATAGTTTCCTTTTATCACAGAGGTGTGATGGGAAAAGGTGGAGTCAAAAGTCTGAATTCTTGTCTCTTGAGTCATGTACTTGTACAATGTAACCATTATACTTAATAAAAAATCATACCTGAGTATCGCTGTACACAGACAGTGAACATGGTTTGATCAAAATAGAAATTTTGCTCCATGCAATTAATATGATCATTTACTGTGTGTCTGATTTTCAGTTAATTTATTTTCTTTAAATATCTTGTATAATGATTATTTTAAAAATGAAAAACATATTTTATCCCCATTTATTTGTCATGGAGAAACTGCAGTGTTTGAACATTTTTGTCAGAAAAAACAATAACTTGAATATATGATGTTGATTTACTCAATAGATATGCAGATTTGGACGGCACACATCGCCATATTGTCATGGAGGGAGTTCCCCACCCATTCTCAATTTCCCTGTTTGAAGACTATATGTACTGGACCGATTGGAATCATCTGACCATTGAACGTGCCAACAAGTACACCGGGCAGGACCACACGGTGCTGTGGAACATAACACACCGTCCTATGGATGTGCACGTCTTCCATCCACTCAAACAAAAACCAGGTCAGAATATTTGACAACAAGAACCAGGTCAGAATATTTGACACAGGCCTAGAAAAAAAAAAATGTTTGTTGATGAAGCAATGAATACATCCATTCCCCTCTTGTGTTCACTTCCATATGGAAAAAAAAAGGGGGGGGGGGGGGGGAAGGGCTGGCAGTCTACATCATAATTCTCTGTGTTTACTTCCATGTTTGAACCTCTGTGTTAAGGAGGGGGCCAGACATGGAAGTCTGATATCATAATTTTCGGAAAAAGAATTATGCAACAAATAAAAAGGGGGTGTGAAGACAGAAGTCTAACATCATAACTTTCAAAATTAGGGGGGGCAGAAGAGGGAGTAGAGACATCATAATCAATGGATCTATAAAAGTAGTTCAATTGAAATACAAAGATGAAGGATGTGGGGTTTGTATCTGCTGAACTCCAAGGATGACATTTGTATGGTGGCATTGTGTTTAGCTCATCGTATTATAAATGTTAACTTAGGTGGCATGAATAATGAAGATTGCTTATTCTATGTCTGATTTTATCTGGTGGAGACAGTCACATTTTTATGCTTCACCATTGTGATTTGTATAAATTAAGAGATTTTTATTTTCCACATATCAGGTATCAACCCCTGTGGTACCAACAATGGAGGATGTTCACACCTATGTCTAATATCACCTGGTGGGAACACTTACACCTGTGCATGTCCAGACTTCTTTGTCCTCCTGTCAGACAAAAAAACCTGTGAGGCCAGGTGTTCCAGTATTCAGTACAGGTGAGAAAGTCAAACTCCTGCGATCTTATGCTATATAATTTCTTATTTTATTTTTCTTTATGTAATATTCCTCTTAAAACATGCAAACTCTATGGATATAAAAGATATAAAGCTATGATGATACTTAATCCTCTTTGATGTTCTGGCTGTGAAAAAAATTAATTTTGGAGGAAAAAAAACAGATTTTTACTCGAATACATGTTATATTACTAATTTCCTAAATATGAAGAGCAATTAATCTGATGGTGATAATCACTTGGTTGTATCTGTACAGATGTGGGAGGACTGATGATCGCTGCATCCCACGACTCTGGAAATGTGACGGAGAGAAAGACTGCAGAGATGGATCTGATGAGCCAGAAGACTGTCGTAAGTTGATGTCATGTCATCATCTAATATCACCAGACTTTTTTGCTTTTCACTTTTATAACTTCATTCTCAGCTTTTCTACGCTAATACCATCAGCAAAAAGTAGAGTCGCACATTCAAGATGTGATTGTCTTTAAGTCATTCTTCATTTTTCTTGTATTCATCATACTGTTTGAGTGTAATCCCTGCATTACTTAGTTCTCAGTTTTCACACAATTGTTATGAACACAATAATGAGGATGTTCAGTGTAACATATGTCTTGCTTCCAGGGCAAATGTCAGAAGTCTCATCGGGTGATTTTGAGCTACGGCCGTTTGCAACTATTTTCTGAAACAGCTGCAGAAATGGCAGTGAGTCGAGATCACCTGGTGCAACTTCCAACTCCTTTGCCCTGGGCGCAAGACATATATAAATGTAAATTTTCTTGATCTTTTCTGAGGATGGTAGTGTCATTGGTCCAGTGATTGGATTATCAAACTCAGGATCACAAGTTTTGGGTTTGAATGCCAGAGAAGCACAGTTTATACACATGTTTGACTGACCCAAGTTAAAATGGGTTGCTGACCACAGACAGAGAATGCTATTTTTAGATTGATTAGGATTTGAGCAGCTAACAAGCCACCATTCTTTATGCTTTCCGGGAAGCTAAGATTCTTTGTGAGTATCTCCTGTGGGTCTGTTAGAAAAATTAGAATCTGCCTTTATGAGAATAAGTAATGTATAAATTCTCTTTATCTCTATTATTATTCTCAGCTGTCAATCACTGTCCACCTGGGCAGTTCCAGTGCAAGAACCAGCAGTGTGTATTTGCCTTTCGAGTGTGTGATCTGGTTGATGACTGTGGCGATGGCAGTGATGAGGAGGGCTGTCAAAAACATGACTGTGAACCCTGGCAGACCAAATGTGATAACGGCAAATGTGTGCCCAAAGCGTGGATCTGTGATGGGGAAGATGACTGTGGAGACAAAAGTGATGAGAAATCCTGTGGTGAGTCTACATCAAAATAGCTGATGATGCTTTCTGATCACAAAGTTATTACCAATTCCCTCCGGAATTAGCTCACAGATTTTGCGAAGGTATCACACTCATAGAATGAATAATACTTATGTCATATTCACACATTTTCAAATAAATTCAAGAAGGCTGAAACAAGCAAACAAATAAAAAAAAAAAAAAGAACCAAAAAGTGACTGAGAGACTGACAGTCAAAATTTAAGGTGGAATCATCTAAACATTGTTGAATGTAAAAATGGGAGAAACTAGAAGGAGTTATCAACTTATAACCTTACAAAAAATTTACTCCTGTCAAGACAGATTTTTGCAAAGTAGACCTGACTATTTCTCTTTTTAGATTCTGCAGTTTGTCAGATATTTTGCTAAGATTCACTTAAATATACTGATAAAATGATTTAGCCCTAGAATACAACAGTCTGCACCCTCCCTTCCTCAACCCCCTCTCGTTTTTTTTTTTCTTTCCATAGCCTGTTTTAAGTTGAATAAGATTTGAATTTTGATGTTGTGTTATTGTTTTGTTCTGAAAATATTTTGTTACTTTAAACCATGGATAAGCCATCTCCTGTCTCAATTTAAATAATTTTACTGTATATAACTGCTAAGAAAAGTATAGTGTTGCTGCCACTACCCCACTGTACATAACTATGGCAGGTATAATTCAACTTTGAATTCAATTTTTGTAAATGACTTTACTGTTCAGGTAACACCACCTGTAAACCCAACCAGTTCCAGTGTGACAATGGTAACTGCATTCAAGCCAACTGGAAGTGTGACTTTGATAACGACTGTGGAGATAACTCAGATGAAAAAGCTGAGTTTGATTGTGGTAAGGCAAAATTGTTCCAGTTTTTCTGAATTCATTGAGATTAGTGTGAACCTATCATATTTCATAATGCATTAAGTTCTCATTTATGACTTTTTTGCTGAATTTCTTTGGCTTGTTTTGAAGTGATCCTTTGATTCTTTTATTGGCTTTTGCAGACTCCTTGGTATGTGAACTGGGTTGGTGGATGCTTCCAGGTCATAGTCTGATGTATGTTCTCACAATTAATTTCTAATCAAACAATATTCGGAGGTAAAGTACTTCTGTTTTATTATTTAAACATTTCAGAGTCAAGAGAGTGTGAGGTAGGCTGGTGGAAATGTGAGACCAACTATCGATGTGTCCCTAACTGGGCGCGCTGCGATGGGGAAGATGATTGTCGTGACAATTCAGATGAGAAAGAGGAAAATTGTCCCGTCTGTCACTCAACGGGTGACTTCCGCTGTCAAAACCGACGATGCATCCCCAAGCGATGGATGTGTGACTTTGATGATGATTGTGGAGACAACTCAGATGAAGATGCCAGCAAATGTCGTAAGTCAATAAGATACATTCATGTGTTGCCCTAAAGTTCTATTCTGTGATGTCAAAGAACGAAAGTACCAAAACAAAGTGAAATTAAAAATTTAGCAGGTCTATCAAAGCTTATCATGACACACATTTGGTTCCAGGCCCAATGACTGAGTGAAGATTATAGCAAAACTGGCACAGCATGGGTGATTCATTTTTCCTACAATCGGCTGCGAAACTCCTGATCAGAAAAACTGGAAATGCAATGCCGTCATCATTTTATCACAGTATGCCAAAGTCAATGAATGAGAAATAGATTAAAACTTACAGATCTAATCAATTGTTACACATTTGTTTCTTCATTGAAAATGTGCATTGATGATTTGTTCTAAAATTCTTATTTCTATGGATAGGTTATATGATTATGTGAATTATCAGGTCTTTGGTCATTTTCTGTTGTGGATAAAGTCAGTCATGTAGAAGTTTGACCATCAGCATATCAGTTTGAAATGCTTAATTTGTTAAAGAGAAGACTGGAAACAATATCAAATTAATGTTTTCGCGCTTCTCAATTCACTTCTTTTAGTCACATTTTCGTGATGTTTTTTTTCAATGGTAATTGCATGTGGTGGATATTTATAACAGAGAATGTATACATGTGCATGTAATGAGTGAAGGACTTTGTGAATTCTTTGACTGACTGTTGTGGCGCTGTCTGCAGGTGACAGTTACAGAAAATGTTCCGAGTCAGAATTCCGCTGTGCCAATAGCAAATGTATCCAGGGCCGCTTTAAGTGTGATCATGATGACGACTGCGGAGATGCATCCGATGAAAGTGAAACTCTTTGCCAAGGTAGGCAATCCCTTATATCCGCAAAATAAGTCGTAAGAATTTGGTATTCAATGTTTTTTCAATTTTCTGGTTATATAAAGCAGGTATCTCAGTCATACTTTGCCTTGTGTCTTTTTGACAAAACGGCTCCCAGTAAATATACGTATTACCTACTCCAATACAAATGCCATACCTGACAGTTTGAACTCCTGTGAATGCCCACAAACATTTCCTGCTTAATCTGGAACAAAAAGATGGAAATTCATGTAAGACATTTTAAAAACCATGTTAAATCATAGATATTGCACATCAGAGCATGATTGATTTTTTTTATACACACTGCTGACAGCTACCTGAGTGATACCTGTTGGAATTCTTCCAAAACAATGCAATAAGGATGAAGAAAAATGAAAATTTATCATTTTATTTCATCTCATTATGTGTTATTTTGATATTTTATCCTTCGTCTCATGAATCTTGAGAACTGAGCTTACACCTCACTCTCTACAGCCAACTGCATGAAAGCATGTACGCACTAAACAAATTAACTAATGAAAAAGATGTCAGTCCCACTTGGTCTAATTAGATAGATATAATTGTCTTCTCTTATCTGCCTCATGTACATATCCTGCTGATATATGTGTTAGTTTGTGTGTCTTGTCATCACCTATATTCTACTTCTACCTGCTTGTGTTAGTATTCTTTATTACATGTTTCTTTTCTGCTGTCTCATTGAACTGAAGAACGCATTGGTTGTTAATGGGATCTTATTTTGTCCAGCCTACCACAAGTGTAGCACTGACCAGTTTGTGTGTGCCAGTGGTCACTGTACAAATCTGGCCAATGTCTGCGATGGTCATCGGGATTGTTGGGATGCTTCAGATGAGAGAAACTGCACGGCTAGGTTCCCTAATGGCCGTTACTGCCCCAGCTCCAGTTTTGAGTGCAAGAATCATGTGAGTAAACCGTGTGTGGAGACATTAAGTTTGCCCTCAAAGAGAATCAATGACTGTATCCACCAGTATGGTTATAGTTCATTAGTTTTGTTCCCACAGAAACTCCATGTACATACCAAGCAAAAATAGTAAAGGAGACCAAAATAGCGCCGCAACACCCTCAGACCCTCGTGTTGGAAGACCTACTAACACATTTTTTTTTTTCTCTCCTGAATGTGAAGACAAGATTTTTTAAGACAGGATTTATTATTATTATTAGTTTTGTTGTTTTTTTCTCACCTTTTTTTCAGAAGTAAAGACAGGAGTTTTTAAGACAGGATTTTTATTCTAATTTTACACGGGATTCTTTTTTTTTTTTTTTTTAAACAAAGCATTGCCAAGATAACCTCCATTAGGAGGTTGAAAGACGTATATAGAACATAACCACAGAAACTCTTGACTAGTTTTTCTCCTTGGGCTGAATACACAAATCTCACATTATATATTAGCCTCATAGAGTTGTAAGTGCTGTAAAATTGGGTCATTTTCTGAATTAACTGATACTGGCTTGTCCCGAGCTGAAGAAACTGATTGATTGGTTGTGAGATTGCTACGGTTATAGTAGTTATAATTAGGGACATAACCAGTATATGTTTTAATGGCATCCTCTTTATCACCAGTTGGCTCTATTATCTTTGTGTGTTTTGCAATGAAGGAGACTATCATGGATGTTATTTCACAAATTTATGGATATTGGAATTTATGTTGGTTCTTGTCATGCAATCTGTATTATCATGTAAAGGTACCCTGTCCACAAATTTGACAGAAGCCCATTTTTATCATTATGGAAAGACATTCAGGAGAGAGAATGTTGTTCATGAGACTGTTATTATATGTTGTAATTGAATCATTGTAAGATTGATTATATAGAGAGATCAAGAGAAAACTTTGAATGGAATAAGTCTTCCTTGTATTGTTGATAGCTGAAGGAATATAATAGGTCTTCCTTGTATATATCATCCCTGCTGCAGATGTGCATTCCAATGACTTGGAGGTGTGATGGCATAGATGACTGCGGAGACAGCTCAGATGAGATGCCCAGTGTGTGTAAGTCTGTTGACTGCACTGGTTCAGACAGATTCCTGTGTGACAACTTCAAGTGTATTCCCAAATGGCGACTCTGCGATGATGTCAACAACTGCGGGGATGACTCAGACGAAGCAGATTGTAAGTGTTTAGAAAAAGAAGATTCCATTGAGTGATTCACTTCAAGATAGACCCAGAGCATGACACATCTATCTCTGCCATGAATTGTATTATCACTGCATGAAGATGCTGTATTACTTTGATGTAGATCAAAATAACTTTTAATAGATTGAAAAAGATGTATTAGCTCTTGTAAAATTTTAGCCACTGCCATCATGAGCTACTCGTTGAATGATTTCACCAAAATGAGAGAGTCAAATTGAAACTTAGAGAGCCAAAAAAAGAATAACATTCCCTCAGCTCGTTGTATTAATATGATTCAATGTTATGGATCAGATTTATTGAATTGAAACTGGAGAGTTTACTTGGTGAAGCAATTGACACATTATGGAGAAAACATAGTTCACTTTACAATTTAGAGTATCTCATAGCTTGAAAGTTAATTCTTCCCGATTGTTGGGGCTTGACAGCTTCTTTAAGAAGAGGTTAAGGCCTTAACCTGTGTGACATCTCAGACATCCTTTTCCATTCCATCCATCACAGTTGTGTACTAAGACCTGGGACATCACTAATACTTTCTATGTCTGTTCCTGGGTGTTGTCAGTTCATATCTTCCTCTGCCTCTCTGTTTTCTTACATCACATCTACTGTCCATTGTAGGAGAGCTTTAGGCAGCCCACTGGATCTTGTTATATGGCCCATACCGTACAGCTTGATCAATGCATTTTATCATTCTTATTGAGAAAAACATCATTTGAATTCTGTCACATCAACAGTAAAACTTGACATGACACTGAAGTTGTTGTCAGAGATTTGTTGATTTCATCTTTAATCAAAATGATCATTTCTAATAGCTGTTTTTACTTATCAGGCAATATCTCCAGTGCAGAATGTGAAGTCACTCAGTTCAAGTGCACAAGTGGCCAGTGCATCAATGGTGGAAAAGTTTGTGACAACTCACCAGATTGTGCAGATCTGTCAGATGAGAATGGATGCCGTAAGTTTGATGTCTTACCAATAATATGTGTTTCATATGAGTCAATCATATCAATCAAATTAAATAAGCAACTGATTTCCCAAAAAAGTTGGTCACATTGAACCCAAAAAAAAGAAAGGGGGGCCAGAGCATATCAGAGAGGTATCTTTTTTTTCTGTGTAAAATTATTCTTTTCTTATTATATTTTCAATATGATTTGTTTATATGTAATATATGTAACCTTGGTTTTTTTTTTTTCAGTTTTTGACAGTTTTTCTAATTTTTGAGAGATTTCATTACAAAGGATTTATTAAAAGATAGTTATCTTACTTTTTATCAACTAATGCTGGATGAAGAGAAAATATAGTTCCAGATTTTTCAAGAAAAGCATCTACTTAGAGAAGAACAGGCAGAAAGAAAACTGGTCGCACTATGAAACGTTTTTCACTTTCATAGAGAGCGATAGTGGAATAATGGACACAGAAAATTTGAGAGTCTAACATATTTTCTTACTGACACCCTTCTGCATCAATGAGAAAGGAATATTGTCATTTTACCCGAGCCTGTCATTTTATATATATGAAGACTCCAAAGGAAAACTCAGATAAGTCACATTTCCTACAAAGGGAGAAAAACGGAAATTAAAGTTTAGAAGTTAGAAGAGGGTTTCCACTCTATACCCTTTAAAAACTCTCTTTTTCAGGGAACTCACCTGGTTTTTCCAAATTATTGTTCTGGTCAACAAATCTTAGCGGCGTGCTTTACAATGTCTCCCAGCAATAATTCATTTTTCACAAAAATGTGACTTGTCTGGTTTTTCCACTGGAGTCTTTATTGTTTTCAATATCAAGACGTAAACTGTCAATTGATATTTAAATAAATAAAAAATAAACAAGGAGTCTGGAGAATTTCATGCATTGAAAATCAATGAAATTGATTTAATATTTTAGGCCCAGTTATGATCAGATTGTACTGAAATGCATCTCTATAGTTCACCCTAACCAATCATTTTCATAGGGCTCTTTTTTCCTGATGTCATAACCATTCCATTGTTGACTCTTTTTTATGATGCAGATAAAGGTTCAGGTATCAGTTGCACAGACCAGAATGGAGGATGTGAGCAAAACTGCACGGACCTTTCCACCAGCTCTTACTATTGCTCCTGTAGTTCTGGCTACCGCATTGCTGCAGACAATAGGAAAGCCTGTGAAGGTACAGACAGAATGGGAGATCACTGTACTCAGTTCTATTACTTCCCTTTACCAGACAAAAGAGGGATTGAACAAGTAGTGCGAAGAGGAAAAAAACACATTTGTGCCCTTTGCCTGAAACCTACACCATGAAAAATTCCAAACAAAGTGTAATATAAAGAGAATGTTCTCTTCTTACTGTTATAATTTTTTCAAAATTTTTTTCATGATCAGTGTTTTGAATGACAAGAAGTAAAAGGATTTTGTCCTCTTTACACTGCTTGCTAAACACGGCTTTTGTTTGGCACAAAGAAATAATAGGGCTGGTCAAAATGATCCCCCTTTACACAACTCCCTCTTTTAGAAGGGGCAGGTAATCTATAAAATGATCTCTCACTGTGTGAACCAATGGTTCTGAAGCTTATCACTTGGGTAAAGAGCCTGCCAAGGTCACAGTGCATATTTTATTTCGACTTGAGATCATCCTCACATGACTGCTTAGTCTAGATAAAGAGGATCTGGAGGTCAATTCCAAAACAACAATTTTCAATCAATTTTTTTATAATCCATTTCTAAAAAAACACTGGATCAAATAGAAAAAAAACCCAGAGAGCACTAGCATCATGACTGTTGGCAATATAGTTTATTTGTCCATAGGGAAATACACTTTGACAGGTGCAGAAAACAACTGAAACAAAATATATGAAGAATACACAGCACAAAGATACATTAGCAATTTCCACATGGATATGTATATACCTCCATACCTACATATGCATACACAGGTACCACACATACATGCTTTCTTACATATCTAGGCTATATAATATAAGAAACATAAATTCATACATACATATGATAATATACTTATATGTGCATAAACAAAACAATGTGCAACCGCCTACATTTACATTCATGTGTTCAGATTCTGTAGCCAAATTAAAAAGAAAAAAATGCGTCTGATGCAAAAGTCCATTTATATTCAAATGTTTCAAAATACATCTCAATAGATCAGCAGAAAGCCCTAAATGGAAGCAGAGGAAATCAATCAATATTTTTTTTATAACTTGCAGACATAGATGAATGTGCCAGTTGGGGCAACAACTGCCCACAGGAGTGTATCAACACCAAAGGCTCCTACAAGTGTCGCTGTCACTCTGGCTTCACTGACCCACAGAACAGAGGCCAGGAATGTAAAGCCAGTGGTGAGTGTACTCAGATAACATATATGTTGTCAGAAGTCGCTCTGGGCGACTGCGAGTTACGGCGGTTTTTAACCATTTTGCGACTGAGATACCCAAATTTTTTTTTTCAAGTTGGAAAGGTTAAATTTTCATTTTGTGGAAAACAAATAAAAATGCGTTGGTATCTCAGTCAGGAAATAGTTAGAAACGGCTGCAATGTGAAATTTCCCAGGCGCAACTTCTGACTCATTTGCCTTGGGTGCGAAACATAAATATGCATGCAAAAGTCTGCAGGTGTTAATTAGTGTTACACCATTATATTGGCTATAGTGATTTACAAGAGAAACCATGAATGCAAAGCCAGAGGCAAAATACAAACTTACAGTATATCAACCTTTGAAAGAAATGGAATTGTATCTGCCACGATCTTCCCCAACATGGAACTTTCATTCGTTCCTGCTCTTTTACAAGTGTTTATCAATGAAAGTGCTGAATTATGATGTTGTAATCAGTCACTTTAAATTAATTTAAGTATATTTTCCCTGGAAAGTGTTAAGTTTTTTTCTCAATTTCTATACTCTTTGTCATTTTCCAACTTTTGCAGGTATGTGTGAGTGTTGATAAATATTTGAATTGAATATTCTAAAGCTTCGTTTTTACTTAGACCAATTTGGAGCTCCAAATCTTGCTTTGGTTTCTGAATACTGTTGCAGACTTCCTTTTCTGAAGCTGATATCTTTTTTTGCATGTTGTATTTATCAGGTCACACATTATTTACTTCGCTTATCTGATTCCTCTTACACTATAACTCTTTTGTTTCAATTTTTTTTTTTTTTTTTTTTGTGCTTTGCCCCTCTTATACGATGCATTTTTCTTTAACCACAAGTTCCTCTTGCCTGAATCTGTGAGATTGAGGCTCATCAGAATCAGAGATCCTCAGCCAGTTGGTCCATAGGCTTTCTCTCTTAAGCTTCCAGATGCTGACGATCTAAGGAATTCATTATGACCCTTTTCTCTGTTGTTGATTGTCAGACAGGAAATTTGTGGTCCTGTTCACCATGGGAGATGAGATTCGGCAGTATAGATCCAAGGACAAAGACTACACAACCGAGGTCACCTCAGGAGTCAGAGCCGCAGCCATTGACATTGACGCTGACCGTCGACTGGTCTACTGGACAGACACAAACTTGGGCAAGATATTCAGGTAGGAGTATTTGCTCTCTCTCCATCTTTTTTATTTATCCTACCCATCTCCTTCTGTCTCTCATTTTAAGATGTAGGTAATTTTTCATTTTTAACCCCAGCCTCATCTCTCAGTCTTTTTTGTAATTCCTATGATAGAAACTGCTACTTCTCTTCTCTTTCCGTTTGTGGTAATTTGTCTATTTTCACACCTCTAATATTTCAGAGGTGACTTGATATGGCCTCGCATTCAAAGTTTCAGCCTTCAAATTAATGTTTGCATAAGGAATTACCAATAAGATAGGAGAGTCTTCAGTAAACATAAAGAAGAGCTTCAATCACTACCACTCTTCCAGCAGTACCAACAGTGACACAAACAACAATAGCAACAACAAACAGTAATGACTGCACCACACACAACCTACGACACATCCTGTTGATGGCTCTGTTTCCTGTTTGGCATTATGGGACACACTGTAAACCAAAATATGTGCAGTTAGTGTCTGCGGGCTCACAACTACATTTTGTAGCATCAAGACTTTGTTCATCTTTTTCGACATGCCACAGCCTCTGTCTAGAATGAAGGTGACATAGCAGATAAGTAGCTGTTCTTGCAAGACACCAATTTTTACAGAAGAGCTACAAAAAAATATATTTACAAATCTGTATTAAAACGCAGCTGAAGGGATAGATGACTTTTCATTCCCTCCACTGGCCAAGACATTAGCTTCTAAAAATATTTACATTTAGTTAAATTTGCCTTTGAAATAAATTTGTTGGATATATCTGAGTTTGGCACATGGCGGATTTGTTCATGCCACCAAACATTGTGTGTAAGGCCGCCAAATAATGCGTGTAATCTTGGCATATTTGTCTTCCTCGCAGAGCTTCTGTTCCCAAGGATGACAAGAAGAAAGCTGTTGCTCAGGACTTGGAGATTTATGCTGCCTATCACCCAGAGGGTCTAGCTGTGGACTGGGCTGCCAAGTATGTGGATGCTGTACTCTAGTTAATGCTTTATCCTGTGCCTACATTTTGACATATTTTTAATCTGTGGATAGAATTATATTCCTCCAAATGCTTGGCTTTATGCATACATGTATAAATTCTGGGACATGAAGTAAATGCCCATAAAGGTTAAAGCTGCTGAACCTGAGTCATCTGCTACTGACAGAATTACTTTGCCATAAATTAACATTTAAAATAAAATTACTTTCAGTGCAGTGATAGGAAGGTAGCTATTTTATTTGAATAGTTAATGATATAAATCCTGTCATTGACTAAATTCCCTATCATATTCAAGTCTTGATAATAGATATATCAAAATAGAAAGATTTAGAATTGTCACACAAAAAAATGATAAAGATCCATTTTTTATAGTCAGTGACAGACATACTACATGTAAAATGATTATATGTTTATGACTGGATTTTAGAACTACCATATTCTAGTGCTGAAATCTCATGAAGTTAATTTCTCTTGTTCATCAGATTTCATTACTGGAGATGTCCCTTGAATGTGTCACTTAGCATGTTTTAACATCCATATGTGTGTAGATATATTCCCAGGATCATACTGAGTGAAAACTTTTCTATGGCACAAATTATCATGATTACGTGTATGTTGTCATATATCATTCTGCCATCTTTACTCCTTGTTCACATAAGCACAGCTAGATTTTGTTGGATTTCCAAGATATACATTTATCCTTTGTATCTAGTTGTTAAAAACTATCATCTGTCTTTGTATAAATAATTTTTTAATTCAGCTGAAATGGACAATAAGTATAAAATGGAGCTATGAGAAACGAAAAGAAAAGGAAAGGAAATAGAAAAAGAAATTACTGAAAAGCAGGTCCATCTATTTAAGTGGTTTGGTGAATTCCTCTCATTTTTCTCTCTTTCAGGAACATTTACTGGACAGATTCCAGTACCAGGACCATTTCAGTGGCCAATGCTGATGGATTTTACCAGAAAGTTCTAATTGAATCTGATCTGGACTACCCACTGGCTATTGCAGTCCATCCTGGGCTTGGGTATGGATACTTTAGGTTTATGACAGTCTCTTTGTTCTAGCCAGGACATGCACTATCAGTTCTGTCACATTTGACAGGAAATAGACTAGTCAAGGGTCACTCTTCCTCTCTGTATTGATCAAGATTTGTCAGTCTTTATTAATCAAATGTGGTTCCTAAGAAGAATGTTTTGAATACTTTGGTGGACAATCTAAAATTAAATTCTGCTATCGGCAAGAGATAAATGCACACAGGTCACAAAAATACGGAAGTGTTAATCTATCTCCATCGGTTGTGTCACGAGATGAAAACAGCTGGAGCATCTTGCCACCATGGTGATGTTAGAGGGAAGAGGAAGTTGAGGAAAATGTAGAGGATTTTGGATAATTATCTGTCAATATAACATCACAGTGCAAAGAAGAAAGTTGGACTAAAGTACAACTGCAACGAGGCATCAGGACGTGTCATGCCAGTCATGGGACTCATCGCCAATGCTAAGGAGCAAGGCATTTGATAATGACTGTCCAAACACTAATGCCTGAATCTCAATATACCAGTTCTGGGCCATTCAGTGACATCACTGATGCCAACAAAGCTTGATTATTCTTTTAGCATCAAAAATAAGTTCACTTCCTAATATTTCCTTCCAGTCATTGTGATATCATATACCATATTTATATATACATGTATTTTATTTGTACCAGATCTGGGGAAAACTACTGAACATATTGGTCTTGACACTTTCCACAAATATTTAGAAAGTACAAGTAATGTCATTGATACTACTTGCATAAACATTAAGTATTTCTCCACATATTAGCTGATTTTTTTTTTTGTCATGAAAAAAATCAGTGGAAAACAAAGTGATTCACTGAGTAGTTTTTGCCGTTTCTCAGTGGAATGGCTGGTAATTCTGTGACTTTATATCTCGTACCCAGTTACATGTACTGGACAGATGCCAGTGTGTCTCATCCACAAATCGAACGGGCCTGGATGAACGGTGAGCGCCGCAAAGTTCTTGTGTCCACCCACCTGGGCTTCCCCACGGGGTTGACCATTGACTTCTACATGGGAGATCGGATCTACTGGTGTGATAGTAAGGAAAACCTGATCGAGTCCATGAAACCAGATGGAAGCGATCGTGTTACTGTTACAGCAACAGGTCAGTGAACTGTTAGCTCAAGCCTCTCAGCATTGATTCACATATGGATCTCTTGATCATTATAGCAACTCATATGTCCACGTATTCTTCAGCCCATATTTTCATCCATATTTGTCTTCCCTTTAATCCTTAATTAATTTGTCAGTCCATCCTTGTTTTATCCATCCATCCATCCATCCATTCATCCATCCATCCATCAATACATACATACATACATATATATATATATACATATGTGTATACATACAGATGTTTTACACCCAGGGCAAATGAGTCGCGAGTCACGTCAGGTGAGTTCAAGTCACAGCTGTTTGTTACCGTTTTTCACTATTTTCCGACTATGATACCAAAATATTTCTTTTTTTTTTTTTCCAGATTAAAAAAAAAGTTAGACTGATGTTTTGTGAAAAAAAAATTTAGTATGTT
>JBCAUA010000010.1:24911-36358 GCA_038406235.1 Peronia verruculata | reverse complement strand
CAAAATATGTGTTGCATATTTATTGGGTTATGCCCCTTAGAAATATTCTGATCACAAAGCTGATGATAAAAGCTTGACTAGCCACAGCGATCATAGAATGTAGGAATGAAAGCCTGCTTGGAAAAGAAAACAGAGAATAGGCAGACCTGTCCCTGATTAGCTGTGGTGTTCCATTCCCCTCCTCGTTTCATGTTTTTTTTACTTTCAGTCCACTTGTTGGCGATAATGATGTAAATTAATCCTGGGATCTTTCACTCAGAAGTCGGGTCAGATGCCAACGATCTGTCTAGCTTACAAATTATATAAATGAACGTGGTTGTTATTCTTAAGCCTTTCAATAATAAGACAGTCATGATCTATGGTTAAGGTTTTTAAACAAATTTTTTAATCTTCTCGTGGGCGATTGTCTCCGTATTATTACATATCTAAAGATGTAGCTGAAAAAATCGGGCGCAATGCCTGTCTACACTGTCTTTAAGTGTGAATGTCAACAAGTAGGGTGAAAAAAGCTGAGTGGGAATAGGTGTTGGTGTATCCTCGCTAACGTACAGCAAGCGGAGGGGACCAATCACGAACTGCATGTCTGTCAGTGTCAGTGGCAAGACAGTCAGTTGTACTGACCATTCACGGGAGAAGGGTGAGAAGCGCAAGTGTGAAAATGTTGCATGGATGTATGTTCGTGTAATCCCTGCCAACGCGAGACAGGTGGAGAGAGCCAAGCATTTTCTTAATACAGTGACAGGCTCACAGGCTATAGTGTGTTGTAACAAGGAATCTCTGTCTCTCTGTCAGACTTTTTTTCTCTTTGTACTTCACAATTTATGGCTGTCAGTTGGCCGGCGTGGGCCATTTTGAGTTGACTTTAAGCGAGTTTGACCTCTGAATGTGCTGACATTATCAGAGATAGGACTAATGAGAATATAGAGGGGAAAAAAATGGGACCGCCGGAGCAGGTTGACTTTAATCGAGAGTTTACTTTAAGTGAGTTGACTTCTTGCGGGTTCTACTGTATTTCTAATTTCCAGTAACTAGATGTAGAACCAACTACAATGGAACACATTAAAACCAAAAATGGATAATAAACACAGCTGAACTGAAAGAAAAATCAATCCCCCTTTTTTCTCTTTTACTTTTTGTTAATGGATTAGCGATAAACCACAGACATTTGTGGGAATATGGTTGAACTGAAAACAATGACCTCAATTTTAGTGGAAGCCAGTGACTTTTTCATAATCAAGCACACTTAGTACCAACATTGGCCTGAGGCCATTGGCAGGTGTCGAACACGGAGAGGGAAAGGGATGGGGGAATTGCGACAGTGAAGCAAATGCACATCTGTGGAATCCAAATCATTATTTTATCAGTGAAATTTGACCTTACAGAGTTTGTTCCCCTCTTCTGACAACTTCCACCATACCAGTTTGGATAAACCAACATATGTTTAAACCAAAATAATATGTCTGGTCCCTAAAATTTTGGTTTAAGCATGTTCCACTGTATTCATTTAGTGTACTACAGTATCAAATAACATCTCTTAAATTTCTGCTGTTACAGTCCCATGCAAAAAATGAACATAACTATAGTTACCTCTTTAAGTCTAATGTTATCAAGTTCATTTCGCTGTTCCATCATTTCAGACATGATTTCTGCATCTTGTCGACGTCTAAGCTCATCCATTCTACGCCTGCGTTGCTCTGCTAATCTGTCTCTCAATGCAGCTTGTTGACGAACTTTTTCATTTTCCAAACGTTCTGCAAGATCTTCTACATCCTGTGCATGAGCCGACATAAGCTGCAAAAACAATAAATACACAGAGATTAGTGTTTTGTTGCACAAATGAATGGGCTATTAAAAAGAAAATATTACAATTATAAAATTAATCATTTAGCAGGATATGTTATATAAAAAAGAAAACATTTACTGAACACATAAAGTACATGCACATTGTTTTGTTATTCTTAGCTTGAATTTCTCACATGCTAAGCAACAGAATTAACAAAGTGCTTTGAACAATGTCTGTACCTAACGTTTGCAAGGAAATAGCTGAAAGATGACACTTTAAATAAAATGATCTAAGACTAGGAATATTAGTGGTAAGTCTAAATCCTGTCATCAAAAATAGCTGCTAATTCTAAAAAAGGGGTGAGCTCTATGTCATAGAACAAAATCATTATATCTTGATGCTCACAGCTGCTATTTCTTCTTGGCTGAGGTCAGTGCGGGCTGCTTGTTCAGCAGCATGTTTATTCTTCTTCTCTCTGACAGCTTGTTCTATCTGACCATCTAAAGTTCTAGACAGTTCTTGCTCTTGTCTCTGAGCTTCTGTATCCAGTTTGATTGCCAGCTGGTCCAGTTCTTGTTGGTGCCGTTTCTTCAAGTTTTCTTTCATTCTCTCCTGTTATGACAACAATTTTTTGTTTTTAAAATCACAACTGCCGTAACTAACATTAGTTTACATTCAAAATAGGTCTCATTGACATATTCCCCCCCCCCCCCCCACTCCCCTCCTCATTTCAATTAACTCCTTATTTTAATGAAACTCTCCTTTATGTCAGACAAAAATAAATCCTTGTTTTTCACTTAATAAAAAAAAAGGGGGGGGGGATTTCTGAAACTGAGAGTTAAAGAATTATCCGATTATATTATTTGAACATGCCTATTACAGCCACAAGCAGAACTGTAGATTAGATTATTTCAGCTTTGCTTTCCAGAAATATATTATATCCTAAAAGGCTAAACAGAATTTAGTAATAAATGCCTTGTGATAAAGAATAAAAAAAGAAAAACTGCTCCATAGTGATTTCACTAAAAAAAAAAAGAAAAGAAATAAAAGACAATTATATTGACCTGATCTCTCTTGAGTGCCTGTTCTTCTGCACTTTCTGTGTAAGTCACATCTGGCATGTGATGAAGATCAGAGTTGTTGCCAAGATTGGCATCCTCTCCATCTTGCTTTGATTTCATTTGCTTATACTGCTCCAAAATAAATTTCTGTGCTGACAGTTCCTCAAGTTTCCTACTTTTTTCTTTCATTTGCCTGAAATGGTTTAAAAACATGATTTATATAAGTCAAACTGATGGTTTCAAAAATGTTTTCTCTTCTAAATTCTACTCATACATCTGATCAAATTACCCATGAACATTGCATCATCTCTTCCTAGTTTTTATGTGAAAATCGGTAAAAAAGTGAGTAAACATCAATTAAAACTACAGTTTCACATGTGGATCTTTTAAAAGTTTATAATTTGCCAAATTAATGATCAGCTGGAAAACTACAGGGAAGAGATAAATGTGTGCATGATCTGACAATAACAAGTACATGCCTTTCTTTTCGTGCTGACAACTTGGCTTGAATATCTGCCATACGTTTGTTTTTCTGAGACTCCAAATCCTGGGCAAGGGAGTCTTGATCACTCCTGAATCGATCGAGTATTCGTTGGACTGCAAGCTGGTCTGCTTGAGAAGTGGATGCCAATAACTGCCAAGGTAAGGAACAAGCAGAAATTTTTGTGTTTTAAGACTTCATTAATATTCAAACATTTAACTACTGTTTGATATGTGGTTTGTTTAATTTGAAGCTAAATCTTGATCTTGCTTATACTCATAGCAAATTCTTTGTACACAAACCTAGATCAATTTTAAAAATATACACATAGAATCATCTGTTTCCTGTTCATATGATGCAAGAAGTGAGGATTAAAATGTTTTCAGGTACATGGAGACCATTCATGGCCTTTGACTATTCATTGACTTTCATCTTCACTTCCATCTCAGAGTGTTGCTTGTTGGAGATAGTTTTCCCTATCTCCTCCAACAAGTATTAATGCTAAAATGCACCAATCCAAAATGCTACCACTTTCATAATTGTATGTCTATGGTCAAGATGGCAAGGCAAACCAGTTTAATTTACAACCTCATGACTTTTAACATACAGAAGAGAATATGAAATCTGACTGGATTGTCATGCTTTGCTTTGGATCTTATAACTGAACAAAGACAAAAGTAATATGAAAGAAAATTAATTCGCAGTTTGATACGGAGAAATATATTTTGTGACAGATCTCCAGCAGAATTTACCTCATGAAAAAAAAAGAACAACGAAAAAAAATCTGATTTTCTGTAATTTGTACTGATGCTCTTAAAGATCAACACATAAAGAACTGACAAGAAGCAGACCACTAATTTCAACGAAAAAAATATTAAATCAAAGGACACATAGCATAATTATGAAATGGGACATTCAAAACAAGGAAACTGAATTTCTTGAAAATTATAAAACAAACTAACAACACAGACACTTCAAATAACTACATTTGTCTGCATTCAGCAAAATTTTTGTTTGAATGGGCAGAACACAAAGTCATTTTCTGTACCTGGTCAGTAAGTTTACGATGACCCTCTTTTATCAGAGCTGTATGATCCTCATCCAATGCCCTTGAAAGCTGTCGGCCTTGCTCATTTTCTTCAAATTCCAACTCTGCCTCTGCTGCTTCCCTTTGCTGCTGATGCTGAAGGTCAAGGGCTTTTAGCATATTTTCCTTTTCCTCATGGAGACCATCTCTAGTCAACTGACTGGACAACTGTGATCATAATCAGGCAGACAGATAGAGAGACAATAAATGCAATTTTTGATACAATTATTGGGAACTGTAAAAAGGGTAAGAATTAGTTATTCAGGATTCTAACAAAATTCACAAACTACTACTAGTGATTGCAGGTTACCCTCACCTAAATTTTGTCTCATTTCAACCCAGAAGCAAATCTGTGCATATTCTAGTTATTATAACAGATTACTGATTTCAACATAATAATTGGGCTTTACAGGGTCCTGCCATTGCTCATTATAGTGATGCATCACAGTAGTCTTGCAGGCAACAGTGGTGGCTTTGAGTACCTATCACTACAATGAAATAACATTTACCTGTCTGTTTGAATAACAGAAAAAACAAGATTCCCACCTCTGCCCTTTCTTTTTCCTGCTGTAGTTGCAGGGCTCGAAGTCGCTGCTGACGGCGTTTTTCCATGTTGTCTCGCAGTCGTTGAAGTTGTTGTTGTCTCTGCTGCTCAAATTTATTGTTCAGGTTTGCCTCCAGTTCTCTCTGCTTTCTCAGGATATCTTCTGCTCGTTCTGCACTTATCAGGTTTTGAGAATTAACCAGTTCCTGAACAAATGAACAATGAAAAATGTAATGGCTTCCAAACAAGAATAAACATTACTGTTAGCGGTGCTCTGATTTTCTGAATTTAAGAGTCCTTGTGGCATTATCATCTGGCACTAAACGGACAACCTGGCAGGCTGGCAACCTAGGGCGGAAAGGGAAACAACTCCAGGATACTGCGAAGGACGTCACTTCCGATAACGGACGGTAGTCAGTTGGTAGGACGAAGAACAAAAGGCAAGACATGCAACAGTCCTGTTGTCGGCCTTTTAGGCAATAATTATAAAATCTGTCACAGATCTAGGTAGGGAAAAATAGAAAGCTAACCTATCTCTGCATATGCAAAGCTTGTTGTTGTTCCAACATCGAATGATATTATTCCAAAGCAGTCATAACTGCATAAGATGGATAAAAATCGGTTATCAATTTTTTTTTGGTTATTAAATTAACAAAGGAACCATCTTATAACAAATAGCATGTGCAATTAGAGAGAAAGTCATAACTGCATAAGAGGCATAAAAATGGCTTTCCATTGTTTTTTTTTTAAATGAACCATCTTATTACAAATGGCATCCACCATGAGGATGTCATTACAGAAGACATCTAGGCTGTGCGTATCGACTATGTTACATGTTATCTTACTTTTTCATGTGAAGGTTCAATGTTAGAATATGTATGCAAATCTTTAAACAAAAACATTTTGCAATGTTGAGATTACGCAAAATACAAATCTTAAAGAAAAAGACAACTTACAGTCTGGTCCTTCATATTGCTGGACATTTTGTTTCTCATTTCCTCAGCTAGTTGATGTCCAATGTCCATGTCAGCCTTGGCCAGGCCTGAGGCTTCCTCTGAGTGCTGGGCTTTGATTAGTTCTTGCTCAGCTTGGAGTTTGATCTCAGTATCATCCACACCCTCTGCAGCTGCAGGCAACCCTACCTCCTCAGCCTGATTGAATTAACATCAATTATGATTGCAAACTAATATTTGATTTTCAAAAGGAAAAAAAAATCTACATCAAATGTCTACTTGCATGACCAACGTTCTTGATTGTAATGGTACTTGAATAGTATAATTCACAAAATGAAACCTGAAATAAATATGAACTAGATATAAACAGACTGCAGAGACAAGGACAATGCATTATGTCCAAAAAGTATATTAATTTTGTTTCCATCTCAGATAAGACCTAACTGATATGGCTGTCTTCATTTCATACATGTACTAGAAGAATGATGCAAACAAAGTCTACCTCTTTCTGATGTTTCTCTCTTAGCTGAGCTTCCTTCTTCTGCCTTCTTTCAGCTAGTTTTCTCCTCAGTTCTTCCATCTGCTTGTCCCGGGACTTATTGTGTTTATCAAGCGCATCCTGTAAATCTTTTTCATGCTGACTGAGAATGGCCTGTATCTCCCCATCTTTCAAGTCCCCTGAAAATAATTAAAGCTGTACAGACTGCTTCCCTCACATCTTTACGGTGGGCTAGAAATTTTAGAGCACAAAGCAGTACAAGATGATTTCTTAATAATTCTGACTGTGCTGGCATATAATCAAATATAACTGATTCACTGTGAAAAATTAAAGACATAAATAATCTGAAAGACTTATCATTAAAAGAAGGATAATGTTTGTATCACTCATCATATCTCAGGGTGAAATCTCATTCATTTGATTAATTGAAAAAGAACATATTTATACAGATCTTCATGTTCATTGTATATGTCTAATATTTCCCACTAATCTGGTAATTATGAAATATCAATATTACCTAATGGTGGTGAATCCGGAATGTTGTTCCACCACCAACAGTTAGCTTTCTGAGAACTGAATTTCAGTTATCAATCGAATGTACCTTAATTTTAGATCTTCACAAGATGACTATCTCAGGTCAATAGAAAAACATTTGTTTGTTTGTTGACACTCTTACAAAGATTGAAAAACTTAGAAAATATCCTTTGCTATGGGCTCTTAAAAATTTTGACTATTTTTTCTAAAACAAAGTGATCAAAATGTGAAAAACAAAACCTTGCAGTTTAGCAGCCAAGTCATCAGCCATCGATTCTGCAATCCTCTTTCTCTTCGTGTCGCTGTCATGGAGAAGGTTATCAAATGCCTCTCTCTCATCGCCTGCCAGTTCTCGTTCTAACTGCATGCGTTCTCCATTTTGACGTCGCAGAACTTCACCTTGAGATCCACTCATCTATACATTGAGAAATAATTGCTTATTTATTACTCATACTATAGGCCTATATCTTACACAACTATCTTCAAAGTTGACTTTTTGTAGATATATGTATTTATGCCATGGCATCTTTTTTTTTTTTTCGATGTGTCTGAGCAAAAGGGGTTAAATTCTTGCACAGTTCATCATATTTTTTTTCTAACTACATGGACATGATTTTTTTGTAAACTTTATTCACTTGACATGTTTCATCAACATTCATCATTCGCCTTCAGCAAGGCAAAAATGTCCAGTTTTTCATTGATGCAATATTCATATTCATTGTCCCCTCTCGAAAGTCATTACACTGGGGCAGAGTCAGTTTATAGGATGTTCCAGTCTTGTATCAGTTTTGTACTGTGTACAGATTCAACAAAATAAAGTTCAAAGGAAACTGTTGATGCAAAAATCTTAAGAATTAGAAATTTTATCTATATAATAATTTAGCAAGATCTGGACTAAAGTTAATATATATCTAGGCATCTTACTCATTACATTACATTCCAACTGGAAGAAATTATCTATTTGAACATTAAGATTAATGTTGATCACAAACTTGTTGTTGAGCTGCTCCCTGTGTGATATTGAAGTTGGTGACTGTGCTTCCACCTGATGGTGCTCCTCTTTGTAGTTTTTCCCACATTTCTTGGCTAAGTGGAATGTTGCCAGAGTTTAGTCTATCTAGAAGTATCTGCAAGGCCTGTATTAGTTCTTTCTCCCGACCAACACCTGAAAATGAATCCAACTACATCAACCAACCAACCAATCAACCAACCAACAGACCACCAATTAATCAACCAACCAACCAACAAACAAACCAATCAACAAGCCAGCTAAAAAATCGTCAGTACATCAACCAACCCAGAACCAACCAATCAATCAATCGAGTAATCAACTGAAACAGACAATCAATTCACTGATCAACCAATCAACGTCACTCATTCAGTGTATCAATTCATCATGACCAATCAATCAATTAACTACAGTAATCAAATCAACCAATCAATCAAAATGTATTTACCTATCAACAAATGAATCAGTCAACTAATCAGTCAACTGAGTAATTTTTAAACAAATCAAGAATCTCTTCATTCAGTCAAAATTTCTTTTGTCTTTCATACTAGATATCACAGATTTGAACACAAACACTGCACTTTACTAAACAATCACTGAACTCTTGCCTGAAATTTAAACATTCTACATGTAATATTGATTTGATCCATATTACCCCTATGTAGCTAAAGATAATCAGATGTGAACTTATGACTGACAGAACTGCATAAAAGTACAAATACCATTTTACTAACTGCTGACAGATTACCACAGTATGAAGTTCCACTTAAAGCTTTCTATTTTGTTTTTCGCCAGTATAAAGAGAAATAGCAAACTTAACTCTGTCCCTGTAATAATGTCGAAAGGTTACATTTTAAAATTGAACAGACAAGCTAGTTCAGTCCAAATCTCATATTAAAAACACTAACAGAAAGTGGTGAGGTATATTACAGTAACAAATCAGTAAGATATGAACACATACCTCCTAGTTTGCCCCTAGCTCCATCACCACCAAACTTAAGATTTGCATTGACAATGATTGGCCCACCATCCTGGGCAGCCTGTTGAAGTCCTTCTGTCTCAATAGCAGCTTGACGAGCTTCCAGAGCTGCAATCTTCTCTGGGTCAAGGTCATTCAGAAGTTTTTTCAGTTCCTCATTCTGCTGGCAGATGCGATTGTAGAATCCTTCCAGGTCCTCTTGCTGTCTGGCCAGCTGTGATGCCAGATGGAGGTTCTGATCCTCCAGTTTGTCGTACAGCACTCGCACACTGAAATCATCAAGGTCATCATTTCCTTTTCCTGTAAGAAAAAAGATGTGCAGTGTTAGGGACCATTTATTGCAACTATTTTATCTTCCTCTGCTGATTAAATAATCCAGTTCTACTGCCTCACAAGGTCAGGGATGAAAACAATAATGACAGCTTTAAAGACTCTGTTACTCTATATTGTGAGAATTCGCTCGATGAAAAAAAACGAGGCCAGCACACTAATTTATTGGTTTAAGATTTCACTCATCTACTATGAAAAACAAGATTATCATGCTGCTCAGCTTCATTTGCATTTTTAAGTCATGATTTTGTCTGTAGTTGAAATAAGACATATGCTAGAATCAAAACCAAAGCTACTAACTGCTAGTAACTCTGTTTGCAGTTTATTGACTAGGGAGGCAGAGAAAGCTTGCGATGTATTTTCCATGCAATGCAGCATTCAATTTCTTGTTTTATTTCAGAATCTCAATCAGAAAAAGGGTACAAATTGATTAGATATCATATACTTTCCATCTTCAATTTTAACAGGCTCAGTTTCTGCGCCGTCTGCTCCTGGTCTTGGCCCGAGTCCCTCTTCACTGTAAATGAACACAAAATGGGTGAAAAAATATCACACTTAATGTTATGTGCATGCAAAGAATTTAGTTCATCAGCTGTTCAGGTAATTTCTTACTTTTCTGTGGAAAAATCGAGCAGAACTGATAGGATTTTAAAAACGTACACAGTCGTAATATGGGAACCTAACATTCTATCAGTAAAATGTGCTTTTGTTTGTTTTTTCATTCATTGCTAAATATCAAATCACACTATACTTTTCAAGTATATAGCAGAAAAATCAAACATGATGGTCAGTCAAGTTTGAAGTACTAGGACACCCTCGATAATTATATTCAACTGCACTTACTGCCAGTCTTCACGAAAAACAGTAATTAAGTGACATTACTATATTTTGCCATAAGTTCAGGACTTTTCGAGTAAATTCTGAAAGATTGTGGTTTATGTAGGCCCTTTCTCATGTTAACGACTGACACAATACAGTAGAATCCGCTTAAAGTCAACCCCTCGGGACCGAGAAAGAGTGTTGACTTTAAGCGAGGTTGACTTTATCCGGTTTTACGGTCAGCACAGGGGGTCAAAGTGTTACATGGGTTTTGCCCCTTAGAGACATTCTGATCACGCAGTACACGATTAAAGCTCGACTCGACTAGTTACGGTAGGAGCATAGACTGTAGAAATGAACGTGCGTTGGAAAAGAAAACAGTATAGGAAGACCTGCCTACCCCCCCCCCCCCCGTCCCGTCCCGTCCCGGATAAATATAGTTTTCACTCATAGTCCGGAAAAAACTGCATTCTTCCGTTCGTTGCTATGGCCTTCCTCCGTTACCAAGGCTTGTGTCTGTAGGCCAACAGTGCATGATATAGCCTAGTCCCGACGTTATGTGTTATGTGTTACACCTAGCCCATCCCGCCCTCATGCTAAGTGGACGATCCGATCATCGTTTGACCCATTATCACTCGTGGAATTCCCGTTCGACCCTAAATCTTCGATTAGCCATGGTATTCCATCCCGCCCCTTATTTTATGTTTCCACTTTCAATCCGTTTGTTGCCCGACCATGATGTTAAGTCATCATGGGATCTTTCACTCAGAAGCCTGGTCGGATGTCAACGATCTGTTTAGCTTACAAATTACATGTACAGGAATGAACGTGGTTGTTATTCTTAAGCCTTTCAATCATAGTGATCGAAGTTTTTAAACGCATTTGCAATCTTCTCCTGGGTGGTTATCTCGGTATTATTACATGATCTAAAGACATGACTGAAAAAATTAGACGCAGTGACTGTCTTTATTTAAGTGTGAGTATCAACAAAGGAGCATGAAGAGAGACGAGTGGGACTAGGTGTTGGTGTATCCTCGCTAACGCAAGGCAAGCGCAGAGGGCCAATCACTGACCATCCATGGGCCAGAAGTGCAAGTGTGGGTGGGTGTTTGTGTAATCACTGCCAACGCAAGACAGGTGGAAAGTGCAAAGCATCAATACAGCGACAGTCCTTCAGGCTCTAGTGTGTCGTAACAAAGCGTCTCTGTCTCTCTGTCACTTTTTTTTTTTCTCTCTTTGTCTTCACACATGGCTGTTTAGTTTGCCCAAAATCTTGCTCTTCGGTTTGAAGAATAGCCTTTCCCAGTCTTGCCTGGGTCCCCGTGTTTCCATTCATAGCGGGATGTTTTATGACCCTGCTGTCCGCCC
>JBCAUA010000010.1:2198-24811 GCA_038406235.1 Peronia verruculata | reverse complement strand
AACGGTGATGTTTTCTCAAAAATAACACCGCTAACATGTTTTTGGCTACTAGAAGTTTATTGTTTTACAAGAAATAGTATAGGCTGTCTGTGACGTTGCACTACCCCTTTAAGAAAGCCTTTGTCATATTTGTAGTGTATTAACTTATTATCATTACTTTCCTCAGACATCAAGAGACCTGCCTACTAACTTCAGCAATCCAATCTATGACACGTTACATGGTACATCAACTACAGATTCAGTTATTCTCCCCATGCATGGCCCACATTATGAGTCCAGTTCAGACCCTGAGAGGGGAGAGATATTTCTGCCAACCAGTGCCACAGCTTCAGCATCAGCGAGCAGATTACCACCACCACCACAGCCTAATCTCTCCAGTCACTCTAGAGAATTTAAGATAATGCCTCGCTCTGTTGATCCAAATCAGGATGAAGATGAAAGAGATATTGCTGGGCTTGTAAAATCTGGAGATATTTGATAGACAGCATCTGCAGAAAATTTTATGTGAATTTGACTACCAGTTTGTAGTGAAAGCATATATGTAATTCTATAAAATATCACCTATTTGCTGGAATGATCTATTGGGTTCACATGTAAAGTTAGAGAGAATATTGGGTGTAAGCTAAATCTCTCTTAGGCCGTATTTTTTTCTGTTCTCAGGATGAACAAAAAAAAAGTAAAAATTAGATTCAGGAGAAATTAAATGGTTTTGACAGGAATGTTTCTGTAGAGACAAGCCCTTTTGTCCATGTGATGAAAAGATGTACTGCATACAGTGAGAATATTGTGTTTAAAAAAAAAAAAAAACACACCTCCCATTTGCATATTTACAAGAGGAATTGTGTGTATTAGATAAAATGATGTTCACCTTCAATTTTGGTCTTCCATGGTTTATAATCAAGCGTGATTTCTTGTTTTGGTACATAGCATCCGTGGTCACAGAATTAGTATCAGGGTTTTCAAGCTAGATGACACAGTTCTGGTATTTGTTTAATACATGTATGTGTGTTCGCATTCTGAAGTAATTTCAATTGATAGTACATTTATTTATATGCATTACTTTCTAAACGCTGAAGGATTCACTTGGAAAACTCATCATTTCAGTTGTCTGAATTGAATGTATGAGATCTGTCAGTCATCTAAAGTGATTTAATGCCACCCATCTGGATAATCTCCTGCTATTCGGCAGGCAATTTTGTCACTGTCATTTAATTCTTTGCTGCTGCCATAGAGAAATATAAACATGTTGAAATTTATGGGCACAATACTGACCTACATTCCACACATGTGTTTTACAGTGTATATATATAATATTAACTCATTCTATTCACAGTTGCCTCCCCACCAACTAGGTTGCCTTGAGCTGATATGACAAAATATGTTCTATATAACAATTGTACTGACTTGGAACTATGTGTCAAAAAAGTCATTTGGACTAATTTCTGGCTAGCTAAGAGACAACACATAGCAGAGCACCATCTTCAACCAATGAACTATAAGAAAATCAGCAATAAGATTAAAGCTTTAATTCTGATTTTCTCATAGTTTATTGGCTGTAGGTGATACCATATGACAAGTGTTCTAGCCAGAAATGAGTGAACGCAGCTCATTACAGGAGAGAATTATTTCATTCTATGACTCATTGAAGTTATCAAATTTATGCTTATCCTCTGAGACATGGTTTTGTGATAACTATAATATTATGTGTATATTGTCAGCTGCCTCATCGTACATGTACCAACTCATACACATTTTGTGTGTACAAAACATATGAATTAGTCTATTTTATTATGGATTTGAGTCATATTGAAGAATGTCTTAATATCACATGCACAACAAATGTGCCTTAGAGCATAAGTTAAGTGCACACTTTTGTCCCTTCCCTGATTGCATTGTTGTATTTTTTGTTTTTCTCTTCTTTTTGTTTGTTTATGTTGTTCATTTGTAATGCATTAGAATATAAAAATGCACTGATATTTGGTCATTAGCAAGTTTGGCATTTCAAAAGGCAAGAATATTGTTATTCACAGACAGACATATTATAAAATTTGATGAAATGTTTAAAATAAAAAATGTTATAAAGTTTTTTTTAAAGACAAAATTAGATGAATTTCATGAGTGATACTGAAATATGAATATGTTTAGTTATTTAAGAGGATTTGACACTAGGCCAGATTAAATCACCAGGGACTGTCCATCATAGATACATATATTGTGATTTGTGTCTGCCTTTAGTTTTTTGTCTCCCATCATGTCACAACTTCTTTCATTAGCTAGCACTAAGTAGTAAGAGCTGCATGGTTGTGGGTCTGTTGGTACATCTGCCTGCTCGACAGTGAGTCTGATTAATGTATACTAGTGAGTAGATGTTGGTGCCAAATAAAAATGGATTTTTCTACAAATACATTTGATTTTTTTCCTCTCATGTTCAAGATCACATAATTATTAGTAAGTATACATCCTGAATGCCCAGACATCAAACACATTCTATCTGTAAACGTGCATTAAAACAGATTCCAACAAGTCATTGTGCTGAATCCTGAAAGTTTACAGCATAGACAGGATTTAAACCACTAAGGCAAAAATCTTATTAAAATGAATTTGATCAAATTTTCTTTCACAATTCATCAACTTTTATCTGTTTCATGGTGAATATCAAATACAGTTCTAAATATTAATTTCTCTGTATTACATTGGTAACAAGTATAAAAAGTTGAGAAAAATCTTCTATTTAATGTAAACCTAAAAGCTCACATGAATACAAGTACCTGATAGGTGAAATAGTCATAAATATAGTTTTTGAACAATGCAGAGATATATCATCTTTTTATCTAAACTTTGAATTTGAAATCAGCATGGTGCTTTCGCATTGCTGAATTTTTAACCATCTCAAAGGTAGTTCTATGTGTGTGTGGTAGTGCGAGACATATCAGCGAATCAGCACATAAATTAATACCCAAATTATATGGTGCAAAGAAACAACGTACACAGTGAATCTCCTTTTGCATACTTGACTTTTATTCCAATTCATTTCTATGACACGGACAAGAAAGTTCTAGATGGTACCACACAGACAAGAATTACAAAAAAAAAAAAAAAATGACCCCCCTATCCCCCAAAAACAAACAAACGTAACAAAAACAAGCTTGCTTGCACCCTTTGTTGTACTTGATCATGAATAAGACCACACACATCCTCTTTCTCACTAGCTCCCAGCAAAAAGCTGAAGCACATGGATGAAAACAGAGAACTCTTGTACAGGTACTGACATCATGCAAACAATTTGTACTTTATGGTGTATAAATAATGGAATTTCATGTCATACGACCAATTTCAGCTTGTGTCTCATGTTTGGAGGGGGAGAGGTGTTTAAAAAAAAACAAAAAAACATCGACAAAATGATCTGAACAAATCCAGGGATTTGGGGGGCTTGGGGGTTAGAAAAGGAACAAGAGGTTTCATCCAAGCAAATAATGTGAGTGAATATTTTAATCCTAAAACATATCCACAACATTTTGGTGCTTGCAATAAGTGATTCTTCATTGACTCATGATTTTCTCAGTTTGCATGTGAACTGGTCTGTACCATTCACACAGCTTTTACTGCTAACAAGACGACAGAGAGTCGATCTGTTTTTGGCCAGGCTGAGCATGATGACCAGCATGCCACATACAACAGTTGCGACTTCATCCACAGATAAGTAAAGGGGAGAAATAGCATTTGTTCATACCACATCTACAGAGTTAACCACCTCCAGTCAGTGCCACATTTCCATGTATAGTTTGTGTAAGTAGCAATACTTCAGCTACACAGGGACTCTAATCAGTACAACTCTACGAATATTTATCAACATTACTATCATCTCTCATACACACTATTTTGACCTCCTCTTAAAGACACCTTATCTCAGCCTGGCTAAAAAGGTCCAGGCACGTTTATGCAAAAAGGGAAAATATGAAGTCAGAAAGGAACTTTTCTCACTTACGTTACTATAATTAATAAAATACTACTGTGGATCAAAGCCTATACACAGACACCTGACCAATTTCTACTGGTTTGAGTAATCACCACATCAATTTGGTAAAGTATGATCTCAGCCTACTGAAACATGGTTTCTTTTTTTTTTTTTTTTTAACTGTCAGGTTCAAGACAGCCTAAAATTTAAAATGTATTAAAGGAATAATTACCTGTACGGATGAATGATAGAATTCACATAAAAAACATGAAATACCACAGCTGGTCACAAAATGCCCCAGTGATCTCATTACTGTAAAGCAAAATGGGATCCATTTGAACTAGAGAAGTGAAAAAATAAAATTATCTTGAAAACAAAAAGTTATAATAATACTAGCTATTATAATTGAATAATAAAAATAAAAATAACTGCTTGTCTCTAGCATCTGTTTCAAATCTGATCACATAACCTACAGGTGCAAAAGCTAATGCAGTTGAAAAGTTGCAGCTCTCAACAAAACCAACCATAGAGAAACTGTTAGCTGTTCTAGCCATTAGCATAAATCAGACAACAGCTTAAATATTTTACTTGACACCAGTTTCCATCAGCCACTTCAATATACATGCACATATTAATCTGTAGACTGACATCATTACAGCATCACACTGGTATCTTATACATCACAGTTCTGTTGCCGGATTTCACGACTACTGAGGCAAGTACATCAACTGAACAACCCATGCGTATAATACAGTCTGGGTATCTCTTATCAAAAATGTTGCACACACACAGAATCTCAGATTTCCAACTTTAAAATATTTGCCCGTAAATAAACAGATATGCAGGAAACATAATCTAATAATGAGATCCGACACGATGGAATCAGGCCCTCATCAAATTTTGAGCATATGGAGTTACTGGTATCACTATGAAGATTATTAATTTCCCTTTCTGTGTGCACAAAAATTTTTGCTCTGCCTTAAGTAGAAGTTGAGATATTGGCAATTAAAGACGATGGAAATGACTTGTTGCTGTAGGTGAATTCAGCAAAAAAAAAAAAAAATGGCAGACCACTCTTGTGAATCCTTATTAATAATCCTTGTTAGGCCATACAACCGAATTACAATGTTTGGGCTTTTACTCAATGGGTTTCAGAAAATCTCACTCTGAAATGTATTTTAGATTCATATAGAAGGGTTCTGTGGAGGAAAAAAAGAAATGCGTTAAAATTCGATCACTGTTGAAAAACATGCAATTTCTCCAGTCGTCTAATTTTGATGAGCGCCCGATTTCATTGTGTCACGTCTCATATAATTACTGTATGTCAGAGACAGATCAAAGACAAGACCTTCTGGAACCTATTTTATACACCCTATCCACTATCTGAATATATTCTTGTGCATGGCAAAAGCTTTATGTTAACACCAAGATGATAGGAAAGCTAAGCTTCACTGCTCAAACGGACCATATTACCACCACTTCTGATTCAGACTTCCTATACAACCCACATCAGCACTTGAACATTTTGGATTTCACATTAATGATGGGGCATCCTTAATTAATCAGAGGAAGGATCTACCATGGTTGAAGAAAGCAAAGAAAAAGGGTAACCTCTTATCCTTTTAGATACATATATATAACAGGGATGTCAATGAAAAAGTAGGAAAGGTTTCTGGCAAACTGTTTCCCAAACGTAAAACTGAAGTACATTAATGGTAAATAATACCAGATTTGGGGCCACCAGAGAAATTACTGACAGCCAAAAAGTAGGAAATTTGACATCCCTGATATAACTCTAGCATAGGGAATGAAAACAAGACAGCAGTGAAAGCAAATCGTGTGATGTTTCTTAAATAGTCAGATTGAGCAAAATGAAGTGAATGGGCTGCTACTCGGCATGAGAGTCCAAGGACTGAGCCTGGCACACACACATCAGTATTGTAAGCCACAACGGCACCACTGTAATCCTCCCCCTGCTGTATATTTCCAGTAGGTTTAAAAATTACATCCAAGGATGCAACCAGGATTAAAATGATTTTGAATAAAGACTTCATTTCTTTTTTTTTTTTTTAAATTGGACATCTTATCAAGTCAGTTAATAACTAGAAACTTGCTCATGGGCAGTGACTGGACTAAGTCATTCTAGTTAACTTATTGGTCAAAAGTACACTTAAGCTTCTCAAAAAATTGTACTTTGGATGTCGCTTGAATCAACATAATACCCAACTTCCTTGCCAGGCCATCTTCGAGGAGACTGCCCAAATCTTCTAGAGTAGCTCTAGAGTAAATCCCGGGACCCTGGGAACATGAGGAAAGTACATTCTGGGACAAAAGAGATACTTAAAAAATGGAAAGGGAAGAAACAAAAACTTCAGGTAAGAAAAGAAAATCATAGAATGTCAAACAACTCCCAGACACCCCTATCAACACAGGGCTACTGGAACTTTGCAATGACTCACTGATAGGTTAGGAGGGTGAAAAGTAAAGAAACAGGACTAGGACAAACAACACTAGTGATTATGTACAGATAGACAAGGAGGAGGAAAAAAACAGTGCCTTTCACTTTCTCTTGGTGCATCATTCATAACAATATGCATACATGTATAAACTGTATAAACATAAACTGTTCAATAAATTCCAACTAAGCAGTTAGACAGATGCAAAATGTCACATGTATTTTCAATCACATAACATCCACATGAATGTACCAAAACTGCCAAAACATGAGAACCACAATTTCCTCTTGAGTACCATGCTTTGGCATACTAACAGGCAATCAAACCACCATCTAGACAAAAACACAGAAATATAAAGGGGCTGGTTGGGTAATAAGGTAGAATTACCTCAAAAAAAAACAAAACAACAACAACAAAAAAAAAACCCCAAAAAACAAAGGGGCAAATAAAATTTAAAAAATCAAGTCACAGCTTTCACACTGATAAGGACAAGGGGAGAAGAAAAGGAAAGGAACAGAGGACCAAAAACAAACAAAGAAGTAACGAGGAATGAGGAGAGAAAGCTGCCCCATATGGGGCAAGTGAGGTAAACAGGACAGCGAGTGTCCAACCACTCACTTCAGCTGACCACTAAATATAACACAGGCTAGACAACAACAGGGAAGGAATCGCTGGCTTGACACATCATTTTCACCCCTCATCCACCTTCACGCTCAGGTCATATCTCTGTTGTAGAGTACCATATGGTCTCCATAGGCCAGATAAGTGCAATTCATTTCTATTCAAAGTTGAGACTGAATTGTGATCATCAAACAATAAACCCTTTCAGTGAAACTGTTCAAACCTGGTCATACTTTGACTGATTGCAACAGACAGAAAACTCATTACATAACTAAACATGCTATGTTTTTCCATAGATACATATATCTATCCATCAGTGGTTTTCACTTCTTGTCTATCTGACTGTAGCAATTCACTGCCCTTTTGTTTAAGCACTGTTCAACATTCTCAGCTGTTTCAAGCCATGAGCTCATCTTGTTTCATTTTCGAGATGCAAATGAGGTCATTCTGGTCAAAAGACCTGCTTAATATACTTTGTATGTTAGAATTTTTCTTCTTCAAACAATGAAAGAATAAGACAGGATTCATCTTGTACAGCCTGTAGGCTAAATCTGTTGTCACAAAAACATTAACCAACAACTGAAGTGAATTGGCACTAGTTGTGATTTACACTTTTTGAGTTAAAATAAGATCAATGTGTTGTTGCTGAACAAATTTCCAGTATCCATAGCCAAAGGTTGGATTTAAACTCGGCAAATTTCAAAAAATTATAAATGTTGGTACATGGTCAATGGACAAAACCTTTGAAGAAAAAAAAAGTCCCAAAATGGTGCTAGACTTTGGTCAACCACAACACATCCAATGTAATTCACTGTTTTTTTTTTCTACTAAACCTATACATAGGAAGGAATTAAAACACTAAGATTTCAATAAACTGAATTTACTGATAAGGCAACTAATCAGGCTAATCAGGCAACTCCCTGTGCAGAGAGTGGGATTCAGTATAAAACCTAGAACTGGAGGTAAAGTATAGTATCAACCTTACATTGTTCTTTGACTTTCCATTTTTACAACTGCTGATTTCTATCGACTGATATTTATGTAATCTATACTGGTCTTTCCAAAATGACTTTCTGCATTTAATGAGTTTCCATTTCTTGAGATATCGTTTGTCCTGACAACAAAATCTGATGCAGACCACAGGCACTAGCAGGAACAGACATAAAAACACATTTGTACAGACAATTTGTAGTTTAATTATACATATATATACGTGTATATATATCATATATCATAACCATACAAGAAAGAAGGTGATGAATAGCCCAACATCAAGTTTTGTCACAGACTTTGATGAAAAAGAAAAAAAAAATGACTTCAGAGTCATACATAACACATAAATTTATTTTTGACCAAGGCATTGACATTCACACATTCAACAAAGTGTACCATGACTTCAAGGAGACGATCCATTTTCAAATATGCATGAAGGTACATATTCTTTAAAATAAAAAAAAAAAAACGAACAAAATCAAAGTGCTCTCAATTATTGGACCCCCATCAGAACACAACACAAATTTCTTGTCAGCAGCACAGTAGGGCACCACTAGGAGATCAAAGACCAGAAATCTCTTGAGACATATAATCAATGGCTGTACCAATTCTACAGTGGAAACCAAGGATGAGATGTGGAATTCAATGAGGCAGATGGTAAAATTCCACCACATGGGAGATTAACACCTCATGAAGTTGTGAGATAACCAATGGGAGATCGTTGTGCTCAGCCCTATTACTTCCCTTTACCAGACAAAACAAGCAGTGTAAAGAGGAAAAAAATTACTTCTGCACCCTTTGCTTGAAACATAAACCATGAAATTTTTTTTTTTTTTTTTAAATTATGATGTAAAGAGAATGTTTCTTTCTTATTGAGCTAATTTTTCCAAATTTTTTAGTGATCAGTCTTTGGAATGACAAGAAGTGAAAGGATTTTTTCCTCTTTACAGTACTTGCTCACCACATCTCTTATCAGGCAAAGGGAAGTAAGAGGCTGGTCAAAATGATCTCCCCTTACACAAGTCCCTCTTTTGGAAGGGGCAGATAATCTGCAAAACCATCTCCTATAAACATGTTACTGATACAACTGATTTGATACATCATAAATCATCAACTGTTAGTGGTACACTGTCCATCACAATTTACAATTATTCAATGTTCTGATTCCTTCTCTCCTTCATGACCATGCAGTCAAGTTTCTCTTCTGTAATACCATTTTGGGAGGAAATAATTATCATCATGCAGGTACGAAACTTAATAAATACTGCAACTAACGAACTGCTTTTTTTGCTGCCAGGAATCATCAGTATCACTGAGTAAAAGATTAATTTGAATGCATTGAATTAAGTATTATTCCAGTACTATTTCCCTCATATACTCAAAATATGCCCAGAAAATGAAAACTCATTTTGTTTTTCTATTAAGTCTTACAACAATTATACGTCACCAAAAGAAAGTTTCACTAAACATATGCCGCATTGACCCATTAAAAACATAAAGTTTATTTCACCAAAATTGAATAAGACATAAATGCCCACTAAAAAAGAAAGCTCACTTCCCAAGGTGGGAGGGATGTAATGCATGTTTTGGAATGACAAAAGGTGAAAATGTCAAGATATGCCCATGATGTGCTCTGACAAGAAACTTGAAAACTTCCTGGCCACTGCCAGAAGAGAAAGACTGGATTGTATATGGGGTGTTAAGTCCCAGGCTCCACACACTCTACAAAACACAAAGAAAAATATTCTTGAGGGTTGTGAGTATATTGCAAGTCACTAAGCTGTGTACAGCTGTGCAGCCTTTCAACTTAGACCTTCAAACTATCTCTGTGCCACAGGCCCAGCATGAGATACAAATAAAATCGTTACCTATAACACTTTCATTGACAGGATCCCTGCAGATGTTTTCTGACACCTGTCAGATGATAAAGTCGAAGTTACACCAGTGTGTCTCACATGCTGAATCAAACCATTACAAGGGTTTGCTAGTGTTCTGAATGCCAGTCAAAACTCGGCTGATTGTATGATGGCATTAGCAGCTAATCAGCTCAGCCTAAAAGAGTAAAGATTGGTTATCTAAAGATTTTCTTTAGGATAAAACACAGCACATTTACCTGGTCTCATAACATGGACAATGGAGTGTTTTAGAGTGAGGAATGGCTGTAACCTTCCAACACTGGCTGGATGATTACAAACTGCTGTGACCAAAGAAATGAAATCTATATAAAATTCCAATGAGCGATAATCTTAAAATAGTTTTACGGACATTTCGCTTTCATTGAGGAGGATACCTCAACATGTCAAACCTTATGACAGTTACATCATATCTGACCAGCAAATGACAGATAATAAACAGAGAATATATTTCTGCACAACCTTTTCTCTGAACTTGGGACTTAAAATTTTGTTTGTGGTTTGCAGAATATGCTACACAAATCACACTTTATATGCCATCCACAGTGTGCATGTATTATACATTTCAAAACATAAAGATAACAGGAGAAATGAATAATAAAATGTTTACTGTCATACCAGCTGAAGCTCAGAAACTCAACAGAAAGAAAAAAAAAAAAATGTCTGCGAGTATTTAAAAAAAAACAAAAAAATGAAAAAAAAAAAAAAAAATCATATTGTCACTTGCTGACTCCAGTGTCAACGAAACCTCCACTGGGAACTGCCATGTCACATAGGGCAACCATGCCCCCTTTTAGCAGTTTAGCTGTCGTCAATTACAGAATACAACAAAGGCTACACAGATCAGACATGAATCAAAGGGCGAAAAGCCCTTAAAGGCAAGCCCGGATTCTCTCCACTAGTTTGCAAAGCACTCACAAACTGCACACAATGCCATATACTGTGACTTCTCCGTCTGGACCAATATTTGTAAAGACATGAAAACAATGTAGCATTTTATTATCACTCTTTGAGAAAGTATGAAGAATAGTTTTGCTGGGTAATGGGGCAATATTTTCTTTTTTCTTTTCTTTTCTTTTTTTTTTTGTCTTTTTTTTTTTCTAATGAACAAAGGGGAATAATAAAAAAAAAAAAAAATGGAAATCAACATGGGTACTGTTACTTGCAGCAGCCCCCTTCTGACTGTTGCCCGCCCTGTTCATTATTGAGTCGCACACCCTGTTGTCGCTGCTGTGGTGTTCCTGTGGCTTCACTTTTCGGCAGTTTCTTGGCTGAGGAAGAAAAACATAACAGTTTTCACTTCAGGCCTAGAATGTTCATCTGATTTCATTAACAAGCAGGACAAAGATCACAATCAATCTGTTCATGCCACAAGATGACGATACCATGACCAAAGGGCAATACACCAATCTATTGACAAACCAGTCCGTTCAATTCCTACTTGGGGAATGAAAACAATTGGAATCAGCATTCTTATAAAATCACCTTTGTTAGCTGCTGTTTCTGCTGGTTTTGCCAGCTGCTCTGTATATTACCTCTTTTTTGCCGCAATTCAGATGCAATAAAATGTAATTCTGCTGCTGATGTGTCAAAGGTTCACAAATGAACATCATAATAAACAAAATATGGATTGTTAGGCACTGAACAAGTTCTTCCATACTTTCTCCAACTTTTCCATACTTTTCTAGGTCCGGAAAGTGTTCATCTAGTTTTTCATACTTTTCCCAGACCTCCATACTTTTGTGTGAATCCTGTGTATACATTTTGAGTTTACATGGCACAAGGTACAAATGAAGTAGATTTGAGCTACCTGTGCATTTGTTTTGTTTGCACTGGGATCTGCAGAGGCACCATGCCTTGCACAGCTGAATATGTTTACCAGTTACAAAAGTAAAAAGACATTTTTTTTTTTTTTAAGTGATGTTTGTGATGTGGGACCAAATGATCAAAGCTCTTGACCTTCTATCATAGCCTCATTTGGGAATGCTGAGAACTAACAAGGAATAAGAAATTCAAAGGCATATGAGAGCCAGCACTGTGCACTAGGATGATGACTGGATGGACTGATGACCATACAATACATTTATGCACTTGTGATGAAAACAGAATCTGTTTTTTGAAAGGTGAAGTATAATGGTGCCCTTCATTCAATATTTTTATGCTTAGGACCTATGGGCCGGATATCCAGCCCATAAGAAAGGGAGCTAACACTACAGATCAGTAACTTCAAAATTCTTCTGTATCAGTGTAAATAGAACAGGAATGTCAAACTGTTTTCGTGAAAAAATTGGAAAATTTTACTGGGTCCATTGGTGGTCAAGTTACTTAATTCTAAGACACAACAACAGCCTATCAGCACTATCTTCACAGACCTCTGCTAGTTTCCATAGAAATTGGGGTTGGCAATGGCTTTGCTATTTAAAAAAATTTTTGTGAAAAAAAAAAAGAAAAGGGACCACAAACTATATTCAGTGCTTTTTGAATGGGAATGTGGCCTAACTGAACAGTCATATTTGAGGAACTGAAGATTTATGTGTTTGATCTAAACGAACCACTGCAAACTAAACCATCCTTGCAAAGAGAATGCGTAAAACTACTGAACTTCTGCTTTCCAGTTCATTGTCCAAGACTTGCATTGCATTAAAAAAATGATTTTTTTTTTTTTTTTAAATCAGCCAGCTGACCAGTCAAAACTAAAAGTCAGCAATGATCAGAAAGTTGGGTTTCTGAAAGAAAAAAAAATTTAACATCCCTGATTAAAAAAAAAAACAAAAAAACTCACTTTTCATTATCTTTCACAGACTAATGATTAGATATATAGATAAAATTACTATGAAAATAAGAACACTGTTTCCTCAAATTATAAATTTTTCACAATATTTCACTGCCTCGGAAGTCAAATATCTGAATCTAGATTGTGAACAGTTCCCTCTTATATTAGTCTTTGTAAGACAGGGGGAAATTTTGTGCCTGTCATTGATAAAATCAGTTGTCACCCCACCACTCAACTGTGTTGTCAGATAAAAGCAAACACTAGATCTACTGCAACATTGGTATCTCAATCTTCAACCATTGGTCAAACATCAATTTGGGCTCTCATCTGAAGCATGCACAAAATTCTTTCATACTTCTGATTTCACTGTTACCATACGGAACTTATACAACACTCAAAGCATTATGAAATCACGATTAGCTAGTGGAACCGCCAAAGTCAGAAGTTTAACATCCTTGCATTAAATATACTTGAGGTAAAGAGCCCAAAAGTGACTTTTCCTATCTTTTCTATGTTTGCTGAACACCCCTTGTGTCTGACAAAAGGAAGTAACTGAGCTGATCAAGAACAATCTCCAGCTCTCCAAAGTCAATCATCCTTTCACGTTATCTCCAAATGAGGTCTTGACCGTTATGGGTAAGGTCAGAACAGCATTATTCCCTGGCCACAGTATCACAAATACCTCCTCGAAGCACTGACAGACTCAGTGCCAGCCTCAGAGATCAATAAATCAATTAACTGATCTGATCAGTCAACGACAACGGACTACATACAGAATCATCTGGTAACTACTTAGTGTGGCCTTGGGACGTAAATGAGCCAACGAATGTGTAAACAATTTTCCCTCTGGGTTTGGAGGAAGGTAAGTAGTTGTGGAAGAATATATGGGGTGAAACATTGTTTGTGCTACTCTAATGAAGGTACTGTAAGTCTTCTCTCCCATTTTGGTGCAAGAGCTGATTGTGATATTTATCACTGCAGTGACTGTGAATACAGGCTAAAAACAAGTCCATCATCATGCAAACAAGTCTCCTCTTGGAAAATAAGGGAAAAGCTCAGGATGAAAAGTGTATTTTGCAAAGGTCATGACTTGTATAGATGTAGCTATGATGAAATTTGATATAGTGTCAGTGAATCAGCTATACACATGTATAAGCTAATAAGCATATAGATATCCTCTTAGACAAAAAAAAACTAAAGGTGAAATAATTTAAAATGAAAGATTACAATCTTGTACTTATCAAGAATTTGAGAAAAAACAGCAAACTAGAGCTGATTTGCCAAAAGCTTCTGGTGCTCTGCAGAAGATAGTTACATTTGAGTCGAGCATGGTGTCGTTACTGAGCACCTACCTATTGCAAGGAAAATATCGTTGACATTCATAGCTGTTTTGGCTGATGTTTCCATAAACAACAGACTGTTTTCCTCTGCATAAGCTTGGGCCTCATCATATTCAACCATTCTCTTGCTGGCCAAATCAGCCTTGTTACCAGCTAGTGCTATCACAATGTTGGGACTGGCTTGTCGCTGAAGTTCTTTTACCCAAGTTTTTGCTCTGCCGAATGTGTCCTGAAATGTCAAGGGGCAAATTGTCAGAAACTGTTTATCTATGAAACATGGAGCAAAGCCACTTTCCATAAGGCCATCCTTCTGCTTTATTTAGAATTTTCTTTTCTCTCAACAAGAATCTTCATACTCTGACAGGAAATTAATATCTCACACATTAAATTGTTTCAGTTCCAAGTGATGAAGTTAGAACAATATGGTTATACTTCCACACTCAAAGGCAGAAATCAGGCCAGAGATTGAATCGATGTATGGTGACAATCATTATAAAAGAGTGATTCTGCAAGGGAGCATCTGATAATTCTGAGATTGTTTTATAACTACAGCTTCTTTGGTGTCAAAAATATATATCTGAATTTTGAAAGGAGGAAGATTTAATGCTTCACTTGGCAAGATGACCAGTGATTTGTGAAAAGAGGAGTGGGAGCATAGAAACATGTGAAGGCCAACAGGGAGGAATCAAATATCCAGTTTCTATACACAGGAGAAAACTAAAATACTATACATCTCTTTTTCTCCCTTAGTCTTCAATTGTACTCTTGATCTTTGCCATTATAAAAAAAAAAAAGTCCACCTTCTATATGCAGAAGAAAACCAAAATACTGGGAATCTCTTGTTTTCCCTTTGTCTTCAATTGTATTGTTGATCTTTGGCATTTAGAAAAAGTTCACCTTCTATACTCAAGAGAAACTAAAATACAGGAGATCTCTTGTTCTCCCTTAGCTTTCAATTGTATTCTTTATCTTTGGCATTTAAAAAAGTCCACTTTTTATCCACAGGAGAAAACTAAAATACTGTAAATCTGTTGTTCTCCCTCAGTCTTCAATTGGATTATTGGTCTTTGGAATTTAAAAAAAAGTCCACTTTCTATAAACAGAAGAAAACTAAAATACCGCACATCTCTTGTTCTCCAAGTCTTCAATTGTACTCCTCATCTTTGGCATTTAAAAAAAGGTCCACTTTTAATACACAGGAGAAAACTAAAATACTGGACATCTTTTGTTTTCCCTTAGTCTTCAATTGTGTTCTTGATCTTTGACATTTAAAATCTTGGAGTCTCGAAGAGCCATCTCCCTCTCTTTGCCCGAGCCACATGGATGATTTCATTGCCCAACTTCTATCCCCTCACCTCTGGTGACACTTCCAATGAACAAAGCAAATAAAACAGTCAAACAAATCATGTTCGTAGTGCACTTTACCCATTTATGTACCTCATGCAGTTTCGGAGTATCACTAAATGCACAGGTACAGGTGTAATGAATGATAAACGTCTAGCGGTACAGATATCCAACTGCAATTAGATAACGTCTAATTAATTTTTTTTTCCTCTGATTTCTTTTTACGACACAGAGCAATCTGGGGGAAATATTAAAAACTAATGACATACTTGTTCACTGAGTATGGTACAATTGTGCTTGTGCTGTGGATAAATGTAATCCTCCTTACAATTATGTCACAGACTTACTGGATTTGTAATGTCATAGACCACAATGGCTGCCTGAGCACCTCTGTAGTACATGGGAGCCAAACTGTGATATCTCTCTTGACCTGCTGTATCCCAGATCTCAAATTTGACTGTTGTGTCATCCAAACAGACAGTCTGTGTAAGGAATGCCGCTGAGTATGGAGAGGAGGAGGAAAAAGAGAAACATCCATAACAATCTGACATCAGTTGTATCACCAGGTCAGGGTTCACACTTCCTAAATGCCTTAAAATTCAAGGACTTTTCAAGAACTTTTCAAGGACTTTATTTATGACTGTTTATAAGGACTTCACGAAGCCGAATTTCTTCAAACGTGCGTACATGTTTACACGTGTGTAATGGTAATATTTGCTGAACAGACTTACACGTAGGCTTATACATGAACAATAGATGGCATTGCAGATCTCATGCTGGATCTGTGCTCTTACTGATGCTGAAACTCACACTGCACAACACACAAGTACATCTACTGAACAGATTAGATGAGAGTCAGTCTGTGTTAAGACCCAAACCCATTCAGCTAACTGAATGACTAATTGTAAAAAAAAAAAAAAAAAGGTTCCCTTCTGGCATTTTACAATTACTCTTTCATTGATGAATGTAACTGAAGATTTAAGTTGAGATGTAAAATTTCATATAAAAAGCATGAAACCATGGATAGTTATTTATTTTTAGCATTATTTTCTTTTCTAATGTGTGTGTCACTGTATGAGTGCAGTAGTATGTTGCATTGGGTATACAACTTAAAAACATCTGTACTGTCACAATCTCAATTAATTAAGAATGACTATAGTCTGACATGCACAGATCTATATGAGAAAACTAACTCTGGAAATAGCATGTCTAAATATAACTTGTCTTTCAGTTAATTTGTACATTGGGTAAGGTGAGGTTCTGGGTAAAACTCATTTTAAAAAACAGCTGGCTTTTACATTTTACAATTCATTAAATCTCACTGCAACTAGATTTAGATCTAACAGGGATGTCAATCAGTCTACATCAAAGAGTAGGAAAAGTTCCTGTCATATTCTGTGCCAATACATAAAACTGAAGTATGTTAATGGTAAATTATACTGGACTTGGGGCCAACAGCAAAATTACTAACAGCTAAAAAGTAGGAAATCCTAATAATGTAGGAAATTTGACATCCCTTATCTAATTCAATTTGTTACTTGGTGTCGTGCACGGTTCGGATGGCGGAAAAATGAAAAGAAGAAAGTCCCGTTCTAACGATCGGCCCTTGAGCGAAAGTGACCACCCATGCAAAAATATAAGGACTTTTCAAGGACTTTAGCAACAATTTCAAAATTCAAGGACTTTTCAATTTTTTTTTTCCTCAAAATTCAAGCACTTTCAAGGACTTTCAAGGACCGTACGAACCCTGCCAAGTTAGTATGACATATGAGCTTTTCACACAGTATTTTAAAAAACTAACAATTTTAAACTATTTTCAACTGCCACTACATGTCATGCATTGGAATATGTAACTTTTTCACAAAGGCACATGAAATTTTTTATTTGAAGCGCTGTCGCATTTACTACTGACCAGGGAATGTTCTCAAGCAGCATCTCTGGATGGGAAAGTACTGAATGCTTGCTTGATAAATCAAATTACATGTGTAGGGACATTACAGACAATGCCTTAATTATTGCCAGCAAACTGTCATTCCTTGCTGTAAATTGTCATCTCAAACCAGAAATGCTTCAGCAAACAAATTTTTCAGCAGGAGCAACCTTTGCAAATATGAGAAAGAACAAGAAAACAAATAAAAAATGTGCATATAGGCATATGGAACACACATACACACACAAAAATGTGGTGATGATTTAGTGTAAATCTTGGCTCACCTCCAATTGTGCTCTCCTGGTACTCATGAAACTGTCCCTTTACAAAGCGTAAAACCAAGCTGGATTTGCCCACAGCTGATTCCCCAAGTAGTACTAACTTAAACTGACATATTTTTCCCTGTGATGCCCCATTTGGACGCTGCTGGCCGCCCCGACTTGCCATGGTACTGTCTCTCGTAAGCGTCGAGAGGAAGGCAGTAAAGTCTTCGCTATTTGCTGTTACACAGTACTGATCTAGAGATGTCCCTCAGCAGAATCTGCAATTAAAACGAAAAAAAAAAAAAAAAAAGGTATCATCATGCAAAAACATCATATTATGCCATGACATGCATACGGCAGAATACATAGTTTATAATTATATCTGCAGCATACAAAAAATAAAAATAATGTCAAAGTTATAAAACTGAATTACAAATTAAATCTCATGAACATCGACTGGAAAATGGCATCTCAGCATTTAAGACGATTTTACATTGTTCTACAAGTACATGTGGAAAATACTATCAAATAAGAAAAAGGGAATTAACCAAAGACAGCCACTGACACTACAAATATCATTTTTTTAAAAATGTAACAACAACATATCAAGAAGAAAAAAGATAATAATATTAAAAGGGTCAGTAACCTGCGAAAAGTCTTATTCTTTACAAATGCACCAGGCTTTATACCATGTCATCGTAAGTCCTTTTTATGTGGTACTAAAGAAATACTATTGTGGAAACTATAAAACTATGATTTATAAAACTGTCACAATCAGTCAATCATGATCCAGGAATTCATAAAATAAAATGTTTTCATCATGTCAATTTTTTCTTATCTAAAGAGTTGGTATCTATTTGACTGGAATAAATTTCATGAAACTGCCACAGCTATGGGGGTCATCACTAAACAAAATGAAGGTCTGAACAGATTTCACATAATGAATGCAGAAACTCACACAAAATTAACATTACAAACATTTCCTTTTTTTAAACTCAGATGTCCACTTAACTATACTGAATTCTGTTTAAATGACAGAATATAATCAACATGTAAACTAATATATCTTAAGCAATTTTTTCTGTCCATCTAGCTTGCACTCTGGTAGTCCCTTATTAACATTTACTCTTCACTAATATTTGGCTACTAGGTATTGTTGGTTTAACGTACGCATCAGTTCTGAACATCCGAGTATGCTGATATCAACTAAGTGCCATCTCCTGGTCTTGCCGTTTTTCACGAAATTACTGAAATGATTTCACTGGCAAATTTGTCTGTATCAACAGTTTGTGTCTCTAAGAAGGCAAGTCATCGCTAAATCTCTGATCCAGTTAAATTGTGTTTTGGGCAAACGAGCCATCAGAGACAGAAAAAATAATAAACAGTACTAACTAAAAGTCAATTTTCTTTGTTCATGTTCAGACATTTTTTTACTCTTCCTCTCCTGCTTTTAAAGACTGAACAACATATTCTCAAAACAACTTCGCCTGGTTTTAAATTACAGTTTATGGTTATCTGAAAGGCATCAATGACCAAAAAAAGTTTGACTAAATGCTTTTAAGACGAAGATCTCTCTGAGTCATCAGTGAGCAAGTTAATCCATGTTTCAACACTGATTTTTTTTATATCCTGGTTGATATCACTGTTACAGATTGCAATGACAGAGAAATGTTTCCTCTTCTTCCCTCACAGCATCAGTTTGTCTTGCGATTATTTTCGAATTCTTTCCCAAGTCTTTAATGCCCATCGGTCTAACGAAACATCCAGCAAAAGTCCCCATTATCCCCCGGTGGACTGAAAACAAAATGATAGATTTATTTGGTCAGGGCTGTCAATTTTTTTTTTCACACAAAAGTCAGCCAATTTCCTCTAAAATATCCACATTTAGACCACAAACAGCTGCCCTCTTAAACTGGATCTAGTTTTTCTAAGATCATCGGCACATTCCTTGTTGTTGTCATATGAGGTATTAAGTTAATTAAGCCAATTAAGCTCTACAAACTTCGATCTCCAAACAGCTGCTGAACAACTGTCTGACTATTGTTTAAGGTACGAGGTAACTCTTTCGTACTTCCGGTTTGTAATGTCATCGTGCAAAATTTGTATCACAAATTAAAATAATAAACCTTTGATTGCCTTGTGGGTTCAGTACAGTAAAAATTACCAGTTGGTCGGCCAAGAATAAGAAGGTCAGCCATGACCAAAAAGTCGGAAGTTTGACATCCATAATTTGGTGAAATCCTCTTCACACAACATTAGGAAGCAGTGACTTAGAAATTCTTGTAAATAAATTTATGGAAATTACTTCCATTTCTGACAGTTCTACACAACAAAGCACTTTTAGCAAAGCTTTTGAGAGGGCAGTTTGATTCTTAGAGAGTGCTTTATTAGTTTGAGCAGAATTGAACATATCTGCAACCCCTTGAAGTGAATATTATGAAAGTAAGTGCCATATTTCTACAGAAACTAGACTATAATAACATGATAAGCTACCAGAAAACCCTACAACAATCCTGAAAAAAGATTTTAAATTATGTGCCATCAGTGCATTTAATGTGCCGCCTATTTTGCAGTATTTGAACCACTTTATGAAAATTAGTATTTTGAGTTAGGGAAAGAATAATTCAGTCTAAAGGTAAAAAAAAACAACAACACACAAATGGGTTTAAAAAACAACAACAATAAAACCCAAAGTTTTCAATGTTAATATTATAATGTAAACCAAAGGAAGTCAATCAAGTATTTACTTACTGAATGACTTTTTCTATCTTTTTTTTTTTTTTCATAGTTTTCACTACTGAGGGATGGAATAACAATAAATTTAATAAATGAATGCGTGTATATAGTTTAACAGACATGTCCAGTGCTATAAACATGCTTAATGGCCATTGCTCAAGAAGTGATCAAAACGAATGAACTGGCTCTTGCAAAATACTACAGCAACTGGTCCTGGTTAACAGGAACAGTTCACTGACTGAAGGGTAATACATAGTCGACATATAAATCCAGTCATGGAAGTTTTTAAGCAAGCAAATAACCTGAACCACCTTTGACATCTTCAAAAGCATAATTTCTCGACTTTTTTTCAAACCCACAAATGACCAGCTACATTAATAACCTTTCATTAATAATGCAACAGTGTAAGTCTCCACAAGAGAATAGTCAGTTGATCAAGTCAATAGTTCTTGCATATACACTCTAACTCTGAAATTATGCCACTAAGTATATTATTCTTATATTATGCGTGTGTATTTGACAATATTTCTGTATTCTTCGGTGCTTTTTTAGGGGTTAGTCAGCCTACTATATTTAGACTTAGATCTAGATAGATAGATGTCATCACTGAGCATCACTCCAACAGCATCTATTTTTTTTTTTCTTCTTCTCTTTCTTGTATCATGGATGTTTGTAGATTTTGTGTCATGTTTTAGAAAGAATTTTTATATTTTTCTGTCTATTTTTCTTTCTTTAAGAGGATGTACAGTCCGTGCAGGCTTTTAACATCCAGGCATAAAACACGTTTCAGACTCAAGCACGCTAAACGGCTCTTTCCGAATTTTTGCTATATAAATTACACGCCTTTAAGCACAGTGACTTCGGTTTCAGGCACACTTCATTAACAAGACAGTCAATACTTTCATGATGACCAATCGAAGTTCGAACGCCCTATTATGTTGTATGTGCAGCGCTTGGGGCGGGAGAGGCGCAGGCCCAACTTATTAAACACAGCCTGCCTGCACAGGAGAGGCGTGCGCCAACATGGAGACACACACACACACATGGAGAAGAAGGCAGAGGGTGCACACAGCCGCGCACGTGGACAAAGGATCTAGATCTAGCCCAGGGCAAAGCTACACAGACGAAAAAGAGATCTGGGAGACGAAAAAGTGAGGCTGGCTGCGATTTCAGTTCACTTTTGCCCCTCGCTATCCGCTAATCCTGATTATGTATCACGCGTGAGGTAGGATGAAGGTGGTGGTATGAATATGGCAGTGTTACGCACAGGCAGTGTGTAGGCCTAGTGTGCTGTATCGTGACTGGCCGTCTAAATAAGTTTTCATTTCTCATTCGACCACAGACCCAGGCCTGAGATTTAGCAAGCCAGGCTAAGGGGCCAGCCAGGCTCCTAACCTGGGAAGTTGAGGTCGCCAGAAAATGTTTCAGGTTGCCAGACCCTTTGATAAAAAATACAGTTCTATTATAAACTGTCTTACTATTGCTAATAAACAATACTTTCAATAACAACACTGTTTCTGCTGATTATGTTTAGAAAATAACTTTATTCTCTGTTTTTATTGATATACCGAACTGTACAAAATCTCTACCACTGGCGGTTATGTTTAGGTCGCCAGCCGGGCAAGTGGTGCCGTAAATGGAGTTCGCCAGACACCATTTTTAAGGCTCTTGGCAAGTTGGCGAACGTTAAATCTCAGGCCTGAGACCGAACTACACCTCGTTACTTACGGTAGCCTTCAGAGATTACACTATACGATGTCTTCAACTGACCAAAACCAATATCATGGTAGGGAAAAGAACTTATCTCACTATGGAGCAAAAGTTGAAAATAATTGAAGACATGGAATCTGGCCAAGATCAGAACTTTGCTGAGACGGCTCGCAAGCATGGCGTTATAAGATCTGTCATTTCCAGACTGTGGAAAACTAGAGAGGAAACTCCTAGCACCCCTAAAGATTTTCAAAATCTTTCAAGAAAGTAAAAAAACTGTTTCAAAGAAGAGGACGTCGATATTGCTCTCAACACCTGGCTAGGTCAGAAAAAAGATTAGAATGCAAGGATCAATGGACCTATCCTGAAACAGAAAGCGCAGCAAATGGCAAAAGAGATGGGTCACGACCTCACACCATCCAATGGATGGTTAAGCCACTTCAAAGAACGCCACAATATTACATTCAAACGGGAGCATGGGGAGAAACAATGCACAGACTTCAAGTCGGCCCAAAACTGGAGAGAGCGTATAATGGTTGGTTTATTGAATGATTATTCACCGAACGACATTTACAATGT
>JBCAUA010000009.1:1416164-1432734 GCA_038406235.1 Peronia verruculata | reverse complement strand
CCCGCCATCCTCTCCACCCATTTTCCTCTCTTTTCTTTTTTCTTGTTTTTTCCCATCAGCTGCAGACATAATGTCTGGCACCGCCGGACGCCATCTTGAAAAGCAATTCCCACTTCGTGGCAGTCTCCGCCCACTGGCCGGCGGCCCCGCCCCAGAGCCCCGAAGATTGTAACGCGGCCTCTGATTGGCTGGCCGTTTGATTGTGCTATATTAAAGCATCTGCCTAGTGCTTAGATCGCTTGCCAGCAGTCTTTAAGACTGCACAAGTGAATTTGTGCTCTGGATTTTATTCTACGGCGGCGGTAGAGATTCTCTACAGCTTGCCGACCGTGAATAAAACTGCTTCGGTAGTAACAGACTAACCGACATAGGACGTAGTTAAATACAGAGCAACACCACAGCCCTGCTGCAGACTCTGCTCTGCAGTTAAAGGGTAGAAAGAGGTCGGAGTCGGTGTCGTGAACGTCGGCCCGTCGGTAAGATTTAGCGACCTCGCGGTTGATGTTGTGACGTCACAAGGGACCTCTTGGACGAAATGACCCGTCGGCCAAGCTGGACGGAGTGCGGATTGCTGGTTTTCTTGGCGTTCGCAGCCTCCACATTCGCCGCCCCCCACGAGAAAAAATCTAGTAAGTTGAACACTTCTTTTCTTTAAACTAACCTCCTGCTACAAAATCTGTGTTTTCTATAATGTACACGTGGCAGTTCACCAGATTCTAATATGCCTCTGCATAGTTCAAGCTAACAGGAATCGTTGTGTGTTATACTAGGAAAATAGTATGCTGAGTGTTGGCGTTGATAAGTTCAGCTAATATAAAACATTTTCTATTGGATTTCGGTCAAAATTCATGAAAAAAATGAAATTGAACATGAAATGTTTGAATAATTTGAGAGAACATGGTATATAGACCCTTTTCGGTAAAGTACGCTGCTCGAATGGTTGAAAGCACTACCGTTTCTTTTTTTTATCCACGTCAACACGTCATACGTGAGCGAGGGCGCTTTTACTAATCACCCTGGTGAATTTTGACATTTTTCATGTTATCAACTCAGCTCTTATAACACTGCTCTTTACAGATTCTTTCTTAAAATAAAACATTGACAAACAATGAACTAGAGATGAAATATAAGTTTTAACGGTCTTGTTCACCTTGATTCATAGTGCAGTCTCCATCCTGTATCTTACAGACATGACCTGTCTCTGGCACCTTTCCAAATATACTGAAGGACGTTAAAAACACAACACTTGAAAATGATTCCACGAACGTACTTTAAAAACGCAACACTTGATTTATAGAATCATTTTCAAGTGTTGTGTTTTTAAAGTCCCTCAGTATATATTATTTTCCCAACCTTTGTCCATGCCTTTGCCTGTCTGGCCTATTGATTTGATCTGATGTTCAAGGTTGTGAGAAACGTCCGCTTCTTTTCCCCTTTCTGAACAACCGAAGCTTGATATGCTTTAGACTATTCCCTTCAAAATCGCTTGGAAGAAAGAGATTCGATTAGAAGAAGCGTCACAAGTAGCACATTTCATGAAATTGTTCAAAATATATCTTTTTCTTTTTCGCTGTTGATATTTTTATGTAAAAGCACTTCTTTTCCTTGAGCCATATTGATCTTCTCATTTCATAATGTAGCAAGAAAGACTTTGTCTCTTATTTCTGTTAAAGTACGTAAAACACATTATGATTGCAAGATTGCGTTACAGCCTCACTATCTTTCTTGGTTGTTTTGGTTCTCTTTTCAACACTCAGCTAGCTGTCCCTTTTCATCCCGTCCCCTTCTACCTCTCGTTCATATCTGAATAAAAGTCTGATGCATGTACACAATATTGCCAGGTTAGAAAAATATTACTTTTGAAATCATAACTCATGTTCAATTCCATAAACATACTACTGATGTGTTTTGAAAATTAGCATGTTTCTCTGAACTTCCTTTATTATTCATACAGCTCTCGCAATCAACATGCTTTGCATTAGCTTATATAAAAATATCCTAAAACAAAATGAACATAACTTCTTCTACTTCTGCTATCACGATCTTTGCTTTGAATTGGGAGGTATGTAGGGGCACATGTTGTTACATTATATACGGCATTGTAAGCATAATATAAGTAACATTATCATGTGTGGGAAGGCATGGATTGCGGAGCTTGGAACCCCAGCAAATGAAAACCATAAGGACGTCTCTATAAAAAAGCACTCCTATCACGTGTCTGTGATTTTGTACATCCTCCCAAGTTATTGATTCATTCTACAAACGTGCACCTTGTCGTTTGAGGCGTATGCGACGGTCATATGGCAGGATCTTTGGCTATGGGTTCCACCTGAACTCATTGGAACCTTTCCAAAACCACGACCTGGTTCGAGATACCTGGCAGCCATAATATTGAAATTCTTGTATGTGCATTTTAAAAACAATAACAACAACAAGAAATATTATTTGTTAAAGAAGAAATAGAAGAAGATCTAAGATATTCATCAGTTTATTGAACCCACGACAGCGTATAGTGATGATGTCATTGACAACACTACCATAATTTTTTTGTCTCGGTAGTTAGGTGGGCAATCTCTGCCCCAGAATATTTCTTTTTCTATCTGTTTCCAAGTGCAATCTTTTCAATCAAGAAATAAATGTAAACAAAAAAATAGAATGAAAAAAGAAAAGCATCAACATTAGAAGTGCAGTCTTTAACTGATTGCTTCCTCTTTCTTTCTCTCTTTCCATATATATATATATATATCACTCTCTCTCTCTCTCTCTCTCTCTCACACGCTCGCTCTCTCTGTCTTCCCTTCTTATCTGATTTCACATAATACCCTTCCTCTATATTTTGCCTTATTCTTCCAATCATTCCCTTCTCGTTTTTCCCCCTCCCTCTCAGTTTCTGTCTTTCTTTTTGTCTTGCCAGACTTTTCCTTTTCACTCTTTCCGTCCGATCATTTTCTCCCCCATGTTTCCATATTACCATTCCCTTGTTCACTAGTCTTTGACTCCGTGGTCAGAATGGCTGCCTTCCTTCAAGCCAGTTACTTTTTCATGCATACAGCAGCAACATTTATTTATTTATTTGTTTATTTCAAGCATCAACAACGTCTGAAAATCCTGTCCTCCATTTCTGCCAATCATGCACATTTTATTAGCTAATAACCAGCCCAGGAAGTGATGACGTCATTTCCGCCACTGTTTAAGTAGTTCAATTAGACAGCCAATAAACATTCTTGGGGCCCACGCAGTTTCGAAGTTACATTTTTTTAGGACCTGGATTCTTTAACTGATTCCTCCCACCTGGCTACTGTGACCCAGAATCCAGCAAAACAAGCTTTTTAAGGGCCCATTTCGTTGCACAATTCAGCTAGCTTCACCACAGATCTGCATACATTATGAAATAAGGCGTAATCTATATGATTCAGACAGGGTAAGACAGGATGAGATAAGATACATTTTGTTTGTCATTAAAAACAAATTCCTTCCACAGTTGATGATGCATAACATTAAGTGACATACTTGTACTGACAAATTATAACCAATTACTTCAGAACAAGGCAGGCTCAAGAAGTTAGTCATTCAGAGAAACAATAATTATCTCAGTCACTTTATGAGCAGGTCATGTTATATTTTTCAACACACAATTTGTTTTGTTTTGATACTTGCGTATAAAGCGTCCTCCTTCGTTTTCCGTAAGACTTGAGAAATATGATAACCTGGTCGTTATTGTTATTGTTTTTGGAGGTGTTGTATTTCTTATTAATTGTCTTTTTAATGTACCAAGCAATAATATTATTCCTTGGAATAAAGCCAGTATACGGCATGCATATCTCCAAGATCGAATTCTCTTAAGCATAAAATTATCAATTATCAAATGCTCTTCCCAACGTAAACAGCAAAACTGTAGATCCAATATTTCACTTTTCGAGCCCATTTGTTATGCAGTAAGCACATATTTTTTCCCTACTTAAGGCCAACACATCCATTAATATGACTTTTATGTTTATACGTTTCTAGACAGTTCGTTTTTATATAGGAAACTCAATCTGTCTGAGCTCTGGGGATGCCTTATATATTGTTTATTTCATGTTGCTGATTTCCCTGTGAACCTGTGGCTCTCTGTGCCTGGCAGGTAGAGGCGCATAACAGCACAGTATAACTGGCCAGGCGCTGTGTTTGTGCATGTGCATTCCTTTAGACAGTGCTCACTCAGGGCATACCAATGCATGCATGTAGTCCTCAGCGGCTCTCACAATATAGATAAATAAGGGTTAGAGAAACCAAGGAAACGGGAAGGGCTTGAAAAACAGCCTGAGGAGTCTATAATTGTCCAAAAAGCAAATGTTATTATGGGACAGTTCTTTCCTTTATCGGGCAGTCCGTCCTAGGCGTTGTGACTGTGGCTCTAGCATGAATTTGCCACGACGGACATCTGGGGAATCTGCCATCTTGTAAACAGGGGCGCCATTTTGTCACCTGCAGTTTGGAACACTGTTTATAGATATAGACCCTTTAGAATGTACAGCACATCTTTAAGTTTATGCTGCATTTCCTTTTGTTTGTTAAATAGATCCTTCTTTATCCATCTTATCCGTTGCCTTGGTAACTCTAAAGACTCCAGCCCGTCAATCAAATCTATGCATTCTTTAGCTAGTACTACATCCTAGATTTTTTATCAGTTTTCTTCAAAATGTCTATCTTTCTCTTTTCCTATCGCATCCTCTTTAAAATTCAAGTCAAATAGTTTACAGATTGAAATTGAGTTTCAAAAAAAAAAAAAATTACTTGGGATATAATGGACCACACCTCTAGGAAAAACCTCACAGCAAAGCCTTAAGCCACACTTAAAAATGCCTAGAGACGTGAACTCGAAGGGACAGCTGACCCTACCTAGATAGAAATGGAAAAGAAGCCACAGGACAAGAATGCTTGGAAATTGTTTGTAGAAGATCTATGCTTCATCACAGGGTAAACGGGTTGATATCGATGATAATGCCGAGAGGTTTTTTTTAAAAAAAAAGAGGGGGTTGGGGTGGGGAAACAAGGCAAACATAAGAATCGATTTGACCGTAAATTTTATAAAAACATTCTTGGTGTTGAGTAACGGCAATGTTGAAATATCCACTCCTTGGCTTTAAAAAAAAAAACACACACACACACAAAAAGAAAAAAGTCATAAGGCACGGGATGGGCAGAGACCACACATGTATGAGAACCTTCATGGGCTGAGTTTTCCAACTGCAGAGGGTGCAGTGAGTTATGGGTGGGACGTAACAGTCGGCACGCTCATCTTCTTACCTGGCTGTCTGCACAGTTACCACATCTCTCAGGCTGAGGGTGCGGGGTGCAAGAACGGGCCTCTGGAAACTGTGGGTGACGAAATGGCGAGTACCGAATGAGTTGCTTATTGTTGTATCCATTTTACTTTCCAAAAAAAGGGACAGTTTAGGAAAGTCACTAATGAAGTTCATCTTTGTTTACATGTAGTCTAAAAAGGAAAATAAAGAGAAGAAACAAAGATAACATGAAATATACCGAATAAAAGTTTAATTTTCCTAACGATAACATCGGTGAGCGGACCAGACAGATAGGCCTTGTAACATAAAGTTGACAAATTAGAAGATTTAAATTTCATTTTAATCGTAAAGAATAGCGAGAGAAGAAGTTTAGAACAGAAAACCTGTGCAAGAAATTGCTAATATTGACGATCAGTTCGGCTATGGAAAAAAACAAAACAAAACAAAAACAAACAAAAGCAAGATTTAAGATTAAATTTGTAATCTCAAAAAATCATTCAAGTTGTAAACGTTATGTCGTAGAAAGAAAGAGAGAGATAGACAGATAGACTTAAAGACAAAAAAAAAGGGGGGGGGAGGGAAAGACGAGTGAGGTGGTGGAAGGGGGAAGGGGGGGGGAGGAGTGAGGCACATTGGTAATATTGAAAGGGTTGGCAAACACTTACGGATAGAAAAAGAGGTAACGTGGAAGAAATGCAGAAACTAAAAGAGTGAGTGAAGCCCTTTGATAGTGAACGGAGATGAATGTCAGTCTAACCTCTCTGAGGAGCTGGGCTTTCAGTCTAGGTCTTTAGTGGTGCAAAACTAATTACTTTCATTGAAATAGGTAAAGGAAATGGCACTATTTATCTGAGAAATGGTGTACGTGGGTGTCTAAATATTTACTGAGAGTTTCTAAATGAAACTGATGATAGAGTAGAGGAGTCTAGGGAAAGAAGAGAAGAGAGAAGAAGAAAAGTAAGAGGGGGATACGTATGTATTGGCAGAAGACAGAGTGAAAGAGAGAGAGAGTGACAAAAATCAGGGTTTTTTTTTTCTTTTTTTTTTTTTTAAATTTTGACTGTTTCTTTCATGAGCAAAGTCTTTCCAAAACAGTAATTAATTAATTGCCCTCTCATGGTATCTAGACCTATACATGTATATTACTTCCCTTTGATAGATCTACCAACTCCGGAAATTTGACCCAATTTATGGCTGACCTGAAGCCTCAGGTTTCAGTCAGTCTTCTCAGATTTCCCGAAGTCAGCATTTTCATTTTATATTATTATTATTATCATTATTATTACAGCACTCACATAACTTAAATTACGTTTTTCAAACTAGTGAGGCCATGTATTACATATTTCGAAATCTGTTCATATAGAAAACCAGACGATTTGGCCCAGAGTAAGTACATGACATTCTGATTGGAACAGACTTTTGATTTTTGCAACAGCTGTTTGAAACAGACAGGATATTATAATAGTAACTTATTCTGTTGTTCAGGGATGGCACACAACTGATATTACGTTACATTTGTAAACTCCAAGAAGATGCAATAAGCAAAAAGTGGGTGAATTAAGGTTATAGCATGTGAATTTATTAATGAATTTCAATGACGTTCTCTAAAATCATGGCCACTTTGAATTTTGTCAGTGAAAATGTGAAGTACCTCATTAAATAGCAAATTTGAAAAAAAAAAAAAAAGAAAAAAAAAAAAAAAGATCTCCACCAGTATGTAGTTTTAAGAAAGGTTTCATGAACTGAAACTGCGTAATTCGTTAAATGCAAACGATGCCGGTTCAGAGCATATTTTGTGTTGCAAATTTAACACTATGAGCCGCAAATATCACAGCAATTTGTCAGAGTATGTGAGAATTTTGCTTCCCCGATCCTGCTCTCTGCACTGAATTCTCAATACTTCAGACACGGAAGTAAACGCTACCATTAAAGCTGAGCATAGATGCACATGAAAAGTTCTCGTTTTTTGCACACATGGGCGAGTATTGAGACCAGATGCACTGATGCTTCGACTGCGGTTTCCGGTAGACAGACAGAAAGATAACAAGAAAATTCCCAGAGACTGGAAGCTGTTAAACCCATCAGTTGCCCCCTTTTACTCCACAAACGAGTATGTTCAGTTAAAAAAAAAAAAAAAGCGAGGTAGAAACTACAGGAGGAAAGATGCGAGAAGGCTATTTAGAGATGCATTTCCCACCGAAGTTGTGTTTAACGGGCGGCAACTGAAGGAACAGAGAGAGAGGAGAAGGGGGTGGGGGGGGGATAATTAAGATGTATATGAGCCAGAACGTGGGAGAAGAGAAACCATAACTTAAGCATATTATAGTTGCTTGCCTTCCTGTTTTCTTGTAGCTTACAATTGGCAGCGCTGAGGAGAGAACATGCATAGATATTTTTATGTAAGCCTAACGAACGTCCGTGATGATAATTAAACTTCATCCGTTCTTGCAATTTGAACATGTTTGGGCTGTGTTTTGCCATGCACTAATTTACCTGCTGAAAAAAAAAAAAAAAGAAGAAGAAAGGAAAAAGAATTAGGGGCTATTGATAGGGACACTTTCATTTATCAACTTTTTAACTTATCACTTTGTCTACTGCGGCCCTTTATCGTGTATCGGTTGTTGTTTGACAGCAGTACATGCATCATAATTGACATCACCGATGCTAGTATTAGACATCTTTTATTATTATGATTTGTTGGTCATTTCTCGAGCAAAACCATCACTTATATAGTTACAGTACTGTTTACAACTCCGATCTCCCCACTGGTGTGGTAGAAGTTGTTGTCTATTGTATACCGTGATGTCTTCAACGCTGGTAAACACCCAGAAAGAAACATGGTTCTTTTCATAGTCTAATCCTCATATTCCCTCTTCTGTTCCCTCCCCCCCCCCCCTTTCTACTCCTCTCTCCCTCCTCCCCTCCTCAGCCTCCATAAATTTCACTCAAGCTAGTAAACATTAAGTGTCCATTTCAAAACTAAAGTGACGTTGCAGCTTGAGTGGTCCGTAGCACTATGAGAAAATACAGTTGTTGTTTGATGATAACGCTTTCTTTGATCGTAACTAAAGTAGCCCGTTCTTGTCTTATGAGATGAAAATTAGAACCATGCGGTGTGAACGAGGGGTAAAAAAAATAACCTAAGAGCTTTAACGTTGTGCGTATTCAGGGAGGGAAGTTTGCTTTTTGTTGGGTTGAGTTTTGTTTTATAGTGGAAATGGAGGCGGTGAGAAAGTGGTTATAGCTTAGGTTGTTGTTGTTGATGATGCAGTTAATGAGTTATTCTTCCTGTTACTTTTAAAATAGTAGATCCTTCCATGTTCAACAGCTTTACATATTGGCGATGAGCAAGGCGCTGGCTTGGACGTTTGCATGTTTTGGTTGTCTTGAAAATTAGAAACTGGAAGCAATTAAAACAATCCATCTCTGCCACTGGATTATCAACTTGTGTTCCTTATAAAAATGTAGTAGATTAAACTTCAATATATTTCAAACACGAGATATAGTGGGTGTTAATTATACCTTACAAAATCCTCCCTGGATCATCGAGTAGCAGTAAACCACTCCTGGCGCAAGTAAAGAGTTTATCACTGAATTATTTCTGCCCACGTTTTACTTTCTGGATTATTAAGATAAGAAAACATCTAATCAGAGCAATAAATGGTCCATTGGGTGGCGAGAGTCCAAACTGTAGGAGTTTGAAAGAACGGCCAAAACAAAGAAAAATAACACTGGAATATGGCACATCTCCATAGATGTTCCCAAACTCATGGCATTACATTGGACAGATTTATAAAAGAATTATTCAGAAAATAAATGAACTTTGCTAATTTTCAGACAGAGTAGGCTTTCACTTAGCATTGGGACAAAATCCTTTGAAAGTGCAAGTTCAGCATCATTGACACTTTAATCTTCCCCCTTGGAAGTCCACTTCATCCCGATGGTGTCACTTCTGGAAAATTCCGCTCACTTGAGAGACAACAGACATTATTCCTCAAATCTTCCAACTCACCCAACCAACCCCACCCTACCCACTTATTCCTGGCCACCCTTGCCCCCCCCCCCCCCGCGCCAAACTCACCCTAAGTATTCAAAGCTCACGAGTGGCCGTCCTGTCAACCGTGACTATATTATTACCCCATACGCCCAACTTGTCTCTATCCATCTTATACGTTCCACCCCTACCCCTCTCCACGCCATCGGGGACCCAGCCCAGCCACCCCAAACTTTTACCTTCTCTTATCTTCGTTTGACCCTCAGCATTCCTCCGTCTTACACCCACCCCACCCTAAACTACCCCCACTCCTTCCCTTCATGTCGATCTCTTTGTGGTTTACACTTTCCCAGCCACGGGAGTCAGTCACCTTGACCCAGTCCCTACCCCATCCCCCCGTGCCAAGCCAGGCAGCAAAGTCAGTAGGACCAGGGCTGTACTGCCCTGTCTACAGCTACATCTACAAACTTGCTACAAAACCCCGCCACTTCCACCCGCTGTTCTTTCCTCGTGTACACTTCCCCCCACATTTCCCTCTCCCCTTCTCTACCCTTCCCTCATTCCGCCTGTCTCCCCACCGATATCTTACGACCGCAACAGCTGCAGAAGTGGTGTGAGCAGTGCTGGTGGAAATGGAAGAATGGGGGGGGGGGGAGGGGAGGGGCGGCAAAAGTCTTATGACCGTTATCGTTTTCCCGGGTGCAGTCTAGAACTGGGTGCTTCTCTTTCTCAGAATATCGATACTTGTTTGTCGAGTACCCCTTTCTAGAAGAGGATGTTTTGTTCTCTGAAGCCACATCGATACCAGTATTGTCGTTTTGCTCTGGAGTAACTAGCAGCTGTGGCAAGATGGTGCTAATTCCTTATTAATATGAGTACAACACAATGACTTGATGACTCAACCTTGGTATACTTGGCCTTAGGTTAAATCTTTATTTGATTGGACACATCAGTCCACTAAAAGTAATTTTCAGAAGAAACCCGACGGAGAATTTATCATTCACTGATTAAATTGTACCATACGTTTCTTTGTGCCAATCTTCAAGATGGCTCATCCGGTAATGTTCGAAATAATAAGATTCTTGTTTGTTTGTGTGTACGGTTGTGTGTCTGTACATGTGGGTTTTCACAGACTGGATAATGTGTCAGTGTTTTGTACCTGTTTGTCGAACTCCTGTAGGGAAGTGTTGAAGCCCTCTCTGACAAATGCACATTACTGGCTCACAGTGAAACAGTCGACATAACCTCCAAAAGAACGTTGAAAGACGTGTATAGATCGTACAGTAAAACAGAATATGTCAGAAAAGAAAAAGAGAAATAAATACTAGAACCAACATAATGTAAGAATTTTAAGCAATCAGCAGAATGACACTTTTACCGAAATATTTGTTCTTTGTGCGTCGAAAACAAAACTACATTTTTCTCTTTTAAGAGAAGGCGAAAGAAAGACAGACAAAATATTAGGACGACGTAAAGATATACAGGGTGAAATGATTAACTCTGTTGTCATGTTGCTGTAATATCAGGTGCACCCAATTAAAAAATAAATAAAAACAAAACAAAAAGGCTTCTTCTAGTGGATACTTGGGAGCCGTCGGAGAATTATCGATGTAAATAATAGTTTAAACGATGTTTTGGGACGATTACCAGTACTCAAATTCCGTACCGATATCGCCCTGTGCGTGTATTATTTTCCCAGTGGTTTTCCTGATGTGCGTGACCGTCAGGGAGTTTCTTTGCTGCACCCTGCAAGCCTGACTGCCTGCAGATTTGTCCGTTTATCTGCATGCCTGCCTGCTTGCCTGCCCGCCATTTGCCACGTTGCAGCTTTGCAGGAGACCCCCCGAAACAACACGTCAGCACTTTTTCCCCCCCACCCTCCGCGGGTGAGCAGTGTTCGCCCTCTCTGCGGAACCGCGCATTACGCACCTTTTTGCTAGCAAAGACTGCTTGGCTTTTTGTTTTAGTTCCATCTTCAAGAAAGCTTAAAAACAAATTCTAAATACCCTAGCATAACTCTTTTTCTCTAAAACTTTCTGCTTCGAGAACATCACAAAAATATAGTTTCCGGTCTTTCGCTTAAGTCTCAGAGCGAACATAATTTTTTAAAAATTCAACAAACAAATAAACAACAAGCAAAAATCCAAAATAAATTAATATCTTAACAAAACACACACACACACACACACACGCGCGCGCACACACACACACACGCACACATACACACACACACACACACACACACACAAACAAACAAACAAAAAATTGTTTCCCTGAGAATGTGTACCTCGATAAATTTTTTTTGGGTATGTTTTGTAATCTCCCACTGCATATAGCAAACAAGGTGCAGTTTTTTTTTCTCTATTTTAATTATTTATTTGTTTTTTGTTTTTGTTTTTATAAAACGCAGTATGCAATCGGTTGTCTTTAATATTTCGGGAAAGTTATATGTATATAAAAAAAGCTAGATCAAATTCAGAATTTCAATCAAATTTAAAAGTTATATCAATTTGAAAATTATAAGCAAATTTGAAAGATATCAAATTAAAAAATTATATCAAAGTTAAAAGTTAATTATATTATATTTAAAGGTGACATCAAATTTCAAGCTTATATCAAATTTGTAAAAAAAAAAAAAAATAGTTCTATCAAATTTGAAAGTTAATTAAATTTGAAAGTTATGTTAAAGTCAAGTATGACATACATACCGGTAAATAATTTGAAAATTGTATCAAGCTTGAAAATTATAAGATATCTGGAGAAACGATAGAATTAATTTATAATCAATTAAAAAAAAGGGGGGGAGGGGGATGGGGCGTTATGTCAAAGTACGGGAGAGCTGCCTTACTAAGCCTGAACCAGTTTTCGTTACTTTTACATCTACTTCTTCAAGAAAAAAAATCCGAGACAAAATTCTCTGGCCAGCCAGACGGGTGGTTAAGATTAGCTCAAGAAAACTGGGCGGCTCCTGGTTGTAATGTAAACATTGCTCGAGAGAGAAAGAAAGAGAGAGAGAGAGAGAGAGAGAGAAAGAGAAAATGGTATGTTGTTTGTGGGGAAAAGTTTGACCGCAGTGGAGGAAGAAAAAAAGGGGGGGGGGGGACGGAGGGGGTGTTCTAAAAAGAGAAAGGGTTGGGAAGAAGAGAGAAGCTGGGGCGGAATCATTCAGAGAGAACAGGGTGTGCGGGGGAGGGGAAAGGGGGTAGAAGTAATAAAGTTTTTAGAGAACTTTAAAGCAGTTTTTAAACAAACAAACACATTTCTTAAAACGCTTATTTCTGCTAACAGAAGCAACAAGTGAATATATATATATATATATATTTTGGTTCTTTATTATTTCTTTCTTATAATATCTCTCTGTTTCTCTCTGTCTGTTCCTCTCTCTCCTTCGCTGTCTCTCTCTCTCTCTCTCTCTCTCTCTCTGTATCTGTTCCTTTTGCGCTCTGTCTCTGTTTCTTATGCTCTCTCTCCTTCTCTCTCTCACTGTCTCTCTCTCCCCCCCTCTCTCTCTCTCTCTCTCGCTCTCTCTCTATTTTGTTAGACAGCATTCTTGGCATTCCCCATCTCATAGTCCACATCCCATTTCATTTTTTCATTTTCTGTAATATATTTTTCTTCACTCTTTCCTTGCATTCTGTCCTTTACTCGCCACATATGATAGGAATAAAATCTTGTCATTTGAGGAGGGAAAAAAGGGGGGGGCGCAGAAAAAGGGGGGGGGGGGCGAGAGATAAGAGATAGACATCTTTAGTTAATCCGAATAATTGAGCGAACAAATTTATTTTGCAATGTGTTTGTTGTTTTTAATCAACTATGCATGAAGTTCGTTATAAAAAGAATACAATAACAACTAATTATCTTTTTACACTCAGGATGAAAAGTTTGTTTGCACGAAAGTTTATGACTTCAAGAGGGTGTAGCAACATTAAAGTAGTAAATAAGTCTCACGGCAGATCACGGGTTAAACTTCTAGAAAGTGCCAGCCTGATGAGAAATCAGCCTTTACCTTTTGAAGCCTAACACATTCATCCTTCCTGTGTTTGTTCTTTTGCCTCAGACACATTGTGTTTCTCCGTGATACGTAGATTACTCTTTTTGCACTAACTCTTTGAAGCCTAACGCTCTTTAACTCTTTGTGTTTTTCCTTTGTCTGTGACAGGTTGTTTTTACAAGGGAACTGAGTACCTGGATCAGGACACCTGGTTCCCCCTGGACAAGAATGACTGCCTGCAATGCCAGTGTTTGGACGGAATTGTGAAATGCCAGTTTATAGAATGTGATAAATTCGGTAAGCCATACTTTTTCGTTTTGCTTTTGTTGTTGTGTTGGTGCTATAGTTATAGAAAGAACAAAAAAGGAGAAGCAAGATGAAGGCAGCGAAGAAAAAGAAGATACAGAAGAAATCCGCAAAAAAAAAAAAAAAGGAAGAGGAAGAAGATGGCCAAGAAATTAACCAGAAGAAAAAGAAAAAGAAAAAGCAGAGAAGAGGAGGCAAACGAAGAAGACAACGAGGAAAACGAAGAATAGAAGAAGAGGAAGAAGAAAGAGAAGAAGAAGAAAAAAGAAGGAAACATAATCAAACAAACAAAAACGGAGAAGAAGAAAACGAAGTAGAAGAAGAAAATGTAGGTGAACGAATAGATTGTCATTACTATTAATGTTCACGTTGTTTGTCTTTTTTTGCACTATTCTTTTTAACAGTGAAGTTCAAATAAAGCAATGTTTGTCCTTTCCGTCACAAAATAAGATGGTCATAAAATGCAAGCCCACTAATCAACAACTTGATAAAGTACTTCTGACTTAATCTTTTTGTCTTTCTCCTTTTCAGACTCAGCGGAGACGAAAACGGCTGTAAGTATGGGATATTGTACGTCCTACTGTGGGTAGTCAAGAATGGGGTGAAGTACTAAACAAATGGGATATGGGGCATTCTCATAGCAGTGACGGGAGACTGGTCAAGGGAGGGACAGGCCAAAACAAAAATATAAATAAAATATATTATTAAAAGTAAAGTATATTAATTTAAGAAATAAAACAATTATAACAAAGAGGAATGAGGAGAAAAAAAAGAAGTCTAGGAAATGTTGACAATGGTGATCAATTTGGCAGAATGAGAGAAGGAAAGGAGGGGGGGGGGGGTGCGGGAGGGGGAAGAAGGAAGTTAGCTCAGAGGTGGATTAGAACGACAGAAAAACGAAAGCACCTGCCAATTATATACACTTCACACACTTTCTATCATCTTCCAGATTTGGAGGCGAGAATCATAATCTAATTGCTAAGTTAATTATCTATTAATGTTATGTCTACCCATCCAAATTATTATTCGTTTATATCATGTCTTTATTTATTCCTCCGGTCATTCACGTGTTTGTTCATTCATCCTTTCTTCCATTCATCAGTTTAATCTATTCATTTATTTACTCATTCATTCATTCATCCAATGACCATTTCACACATGCATCTACTTATTCATTCCTTTGTTCACTAATTTATCCAACCATTTCATCCATTTATTTTGTTGTTTGCCAGGTCCTGGCCGAGGCTCTGGATGCCATGAGGGTAAGCAAGCTCAATATTATCATCAATTTGTCGAAGATGTTGTTAATATTTGATACCATTGTTATGTATTACCTTGCACCTTCATCCTGTGCCAAATACACTTTCTCTGAAAGATATATATATGTAAAAAAAGCATATTAAAGAAAGATGGTGTTTATATATACACTTCTTTTGTTACTCACATTCGTTACAAAATATTAACTTGGGCGATCGCAGACGAAATATAGAGAAGAAATTAATGGATCACAGTAGTTTGAAAACGACAAAAATGAAAGTAAATATAGGCTAAACACAGCCAATGACACAATAGTACGCATTTTCGTAGACTGAATACAGTTCTAGAGACAAAGAATTTACGTGGCGTCCCTACTTTGGTGCTCTACAATCGCGGGGTTTCCCCTTCACTACAAAGATGTAGTTGGCCAAACTGTGTATTTTACAAGTAAACCAACCCGAGCAGCACTCAAATTTCCTCACAAGTCGTTCCATGCGCATGCTACGTGTTACCATAGATCGTAGAGTTCTATTGTAGAACTCTACAATCTATGGTGTTACATAGGTACAGCCTGCTATACTTGTGAGGCCCACTCGCGAACTCTGCGAAAGTTCAAAGAGTGAAACAAATCTGGGTCGCAGAGTGAAAGAATAACAACGAAACATCCCGCACATACAATGGCAGCCATACTGACGCGCGTGCGGGCGAATATATTTCTTTCAGAGTTATCTCCCATATATGAACCAGATGGGCAAACCATGTTTCCAGCAGACACACAATCCTCTTTTATTTTGATTGAAGGAAATTAATGATTAAGGAGCAGAAGGCTTGAGGGGAATATTTTATTTAGAAAAGGCTCGAAAGTAGCATCTAAAGCGTGTGTAACATGTGGAAACAAGATGTATGCTCTTGACTGAATCCAAATGATGATTTACATTTGGCTACATATGTTTTGAAGCTTATTGGGAGACCTATTTCTAGAAGTCTACATTTTTAATAAATGGTGTGTTTTGACATCTACATATACCACCTCATATCACATAATTCCTCCCGTCCATGCCGTCGGCATTTGGACATGATATGATGATGATTTTAAAAAAAAAAGGAGCAAACAAGGAATTAAGCCAGAAAGGTGTCAGAGAGATGAGAGAAGGAAATAGGGGAAATAGCACATTTCATGCAGATAAACAAACAACGGGAAGAAGAGGAAGAAGAGAAAGGTTATTAACTATAGTTTTTATTAGCTTTTCAACCTCCTTTAGTGGTGGTTATCTCAGCTGTCCACAACCGTGGTAAAAAAATAACAGAACACTATATGGTGCAGTACCATTCTGTCCTCTGTTATTAACTAGATAGAATAAAATTGCTTAAACAGCAGTTGATCATGTGGCACTCGGTATTATGTTTGCACAAGCTTTATTGATCTTTAGAGCTTATCATTTCATCTACTCTAATGATTTCAGGGACCTCCCGGTTCTGGTGGCACTCCAGGTTACGCAGGTCGTCAGGGTGAGATGGTGAGTGGTCAGCCGTCCGTCTGTCTGTCTCTCTTTGTTTGTCTGTCTCTCTCTTTGTTTGTCTGTCTCTCTCTTTGTTTGTCTGTCTCTCTAGGCCTACTTATTTGTCTGTTTATTTATCTGTCTATCTATCTATTTGTATGTTTATCTATCTATCTATCTATCTATCTATCTATCTATCTATCTATCTATCTATCTATCTATCTATCTATCTATC
>JBCAUA010000009.1:1381545-1416064 GCA_038406235.1 Peronia verruculata | reverse complement strand
TAAGTTGCGTTTGAGGGGAAGTCGCTATTCCGGGGTACTTTACATAGAGAAATATATCCGTCACTGAGAAAAAAGTCGAAACAGAGGGGAGGTCATTCTAGAGGGGGTCGTTATCGAGCGGTTCCACTGTAATCGCTCATTACAACTATGAAATCAACAAAGCAGAGCTGTATGTTTTTAAAATGTGATTTTTTGAGTACACTTAAGGTACCACTTTGAGCACTACCCAAAGATATGACCTTTGTGAAAGAGTGCCATTTTCACCAACAACCACTGGTCCAGTTGAGTGGACAACCAGGATGACTACATCAGCCATGGTCAACAGAAGCCTATTATTATTATTATTATTATTATTATTATTAATTATGCACTCAGCTATTGAATAAATCCCTTAGAGGCAGAGAAAAAAACTTTACTTACATGCTTGACTTTTTTTCTTTGCAATCTCTTTAGCGTGTAGTTGCAATCTCTGTATACAACTTTATTATTATTACTCAATACCATAATGTTAACTAGTATTTCTTTTGCAAGTGTGTTTGGTCTAATTATCTACTTACTTCTGTCTCACTGTTAAGGTTCCACAGGTCCAAGCGGCCTTCACCATCAACACTGGCAAAAAGAGCTGGATGGACAGGGGACCACCTCACATCATACACATAGTCATTGTTGTCCTCAAAGGAGTGGATATGGTAGGGTTGCTGAAAAAAGAAAACAACAAATTCTGTGACCACAAATGACAAAATTGTATTCTCAGCTCATACTCTGTCTATATTTGCCATACTAAACCAACTTATAACTATATTTGCGACCTTTTCTTCAACTGCCATACTATTCAACGCTCCAGTTAAAACCATTCCTTGCAGCATTTCCATATTTGAAAATTATTCATTTTTTTTTTAATCTGGTCTAGGTGTTTAAAAAAGTTATAAAATAATATTTGACAGAAATGTTAAAATCATAGCAAAGTTGAACTGGACAATAATAAAAATGACATAGCTGATGAGTAAAATGTATATAATTCTCTCATTTTTTCTGAACATATTCACTCAATCTTGTGCTATCCTTCAACCACTTTGAAATTTAATTGTCAGGGTTTGTTTTCTTACCCAATCCAAAAAAATAGCCAGGATTGTTTGTCTGGTGCTGATATAAAAATTCTGGGAGTGTCTAATGTCCACAATGAAATAACCATCCCCTGAAGGTTGAAAGATTAACAAACATGTTCACAGAAAAATACAATGCCTAAAGCTACCTTATAACTCCACAGTTTGATGGTCCAGTCAAAGGAGGAAGTGAGGAAATAAGGAGAGAAGTCAATCTGTCCTGGCACTCGGTGAGTGTCAATGCTAGTGATGGGTCCCTGGTGGCCTTCAAAGGCGTCATTGATCCCGGCTTTGCTGTAAGACAAATATAGAAGCTGATACATGACAACTGACAAAACAGTTCTACTTTAGCAATGTATCATCATCCAGCAGATGGTTCATTCAAAAAACAGAATTTGATAGACCCATGCCTTTCTCTCCCATTCATGTAGAAAATAGTTTAATTTCTGTATTTAACAGACTGCAGCCTTTAACAATATGAACAGTGACTTTACCTTCCGTGTCTGCAAGCTGAATAAACTACACATTCTTCAGAGCCCACAATGAAGTTATTGGCATCTCCAGATAAGAAGCTAAAACAGGTAGCAGCCACTGGCTTATTTTGCTTGGACTGAAGTTCCATGCTGTCCTGAAATGTACAGATCAAAGCAGAGGGTATCAGTAAAAATGTTGGCATTTAAATATTATACATTCTCTGATATCAATCAGTTCACTCCCAGATCATTAACTGCAGTTAAAATTTCTGCCCTGGTTAAGGGTGAAATTGCACACTATAGCAAATGTGGATATTTATTTGAATTCAACAACCAAATTATGCTTACACAAGATCTAAGAAGTAAGATATGGAATGATATATGACAATGTGCACTCTATATCCCGTCTCTCTTCCTTAAGACTCACTGACAGAAAATTTGCTGAGTCTGAATAAGTCCTATTCCAGTTTCAATGGATTACAGCAGTATCAGTGGATTACAGAAGTCAAAGCCACAACTGTTAACCTTGATGGAGTAACTCACAGTACATCAACAGAATGGATTTTAACTCTAGAACTGCGACCCAGCCTAAGGACTACAACGCCCTGTGGTGCGCCTTGCCAGGCTTGTCAATCTGGATCTCGGTGCCAGTACTTCGCATCAGGGTGTTTGTTCTGACTATGGAGACTCTGCCTTGGCCTCGGAGTTACACAATGCAGGCCCAGATTGACCACCTTACTGACCTGTGTCTTCCTCTAATCCCTCCCCTAACTCCACCTTTTCTTCACATGTAATAATATTTGCAATGAGCCAATGGCAGGAGAAGGAAATGTATTTACAAAGACATGTCAATTTCATATGAGTGCCAATTTTATCACCCTTCGTCCCACAGACCATTCTCATTACAGATTTGCTCATAACCTGATGTAACTGATTGGACGAAACCACTTCACATAGGGGTGTATTTACGTTTATGTTATAGAATCTCAGTGTAAACTGCCACCTATCATCCCTATGACCACGTGGACTAAGATTATTCTTTTTAGATCAGACCAGCTGACATTGACGGGGCAGCAGTGACTACAAAGAAATATAAGTGATCTAATGATGGCACAGAGTGAGAGCACAATGGGGCTATCTGATATATAAACTAAAAGAGACATAGGCTACTTTAGCTTTCATTCATAGCTCACTTGTACTCTCAACAGCTTGATCGCTGGTCAATGCGAAACTTGTTGAGAGGGCCAAGTGGTCATGGAAGTCTATGCTGTTATTCAATATAGTATAAACAAAGAGTCTGCATGTATTTGATTCTCTCTCGCATCATAATATAGTTTCTTTTGATTGTAGTTTCGGACCACTTGAGAGGACTTGATTGGACCATTGGATTTGATTTCTGTTCTTTTCTGTTCAAGAGGATTTCATCTTTGGGCATGGAATTTCTCACTGTTCTAATAGGTAAAGTTTCCTTTACCTTGTGAAGAAGTGTCTAATGAGCTGTGTGCACTTATTATGGTGATAATTTGACAAAACTGAGACTGATAAAAACCAGGTTAAAGAGACATGGTGAGAAATATCACAGCGCAACGAGGAGCCCCCACGAATAAACACAGGCATCGCATGCAGGCACTCGCTTTACCTGTTTTTTAAATCCAGGACACACAGTTGTAGGGTTAATACTAATGCATAACTTGACAAAATGTGCACAATGTCATATCAAAATCTCTTAAACACGACAGAGAATAATTCTGTTCCAGTCACTATAAAAACTTTGGTGATTCCCAATGAAGATTGTACGAAACATTACGCAACCTTGAAATTCCACTTGCCATATATCATCAGACATTTCAGACCCCCACCTTCTTAAATGTCTATGCTAATTTTCCTGTTTGTCAGAAGAAATTACTATGTCTGATGATTTTCACTGACAGGTGAACACCTACCTGAGGCTGAGAAAGCATATCCAAACTCCAGGAGCAAATCTTCCCATCTGTAGACACACTGATCAAGTTGTGAGCATTCTGTGTACCAACCACATTGACACAGTAGACAGGATGCTGAGGATGGATTAAAAAAGAAAATCAGGTTATAACTTTACCCTAAATCAGTGGAACATAACCAAGCGAAGATGATAAATGAAAAATTCTTCGAACCAAAGAATGATCATCTGACATCAATAGTGTGGCTATAGATACTCATTCAATAAATACCAAATTTTTCATCCAGCCAGTTTGGGAAATTTTCCATCTTTTCATGCCACCATCATATAAAATCAAGGAAAATTTTTTTTCATGATCTGCATGTAAATTATGGACATATTGGCCTTCAATGTATAGTGTCAGTGCAATAAATACAATGGATTGATAAAATGTCATTTGTGGTTAAAGTATAAGACATACTCTGTTGGATTTTATATAAAGAAAGTGACAGACTTGTATAATTGCCAATACCAACACAGCACCTTGTGGTTAAAGTGAGAATGTGATCATAATGATAAACTAGGCAGCAGCAATTCAGATTCTCATTGCATCTAGACCTACTGATCAACAACAAATACAACTGCAGACGAAGAAAAATCTTATATGACATTCATAATTATGTGCCCTTGAAAGACCAAAAAAGAAAAACAGACAGAATGGGGCATAACTAATCCCTTGAGTTGAACTGACACTGGCCTTGGCAATAAGACGAAGCAAAGCACAATGTCTGCAGATATATCTGAGTTGGATCAATTAGTCTTTAATAATCCTTATGTATCAACCACACACACGATAAACAAAGAGCATTACATGGTAGAAACGTAATATGTCTTGTGCCCATTGCAGATGAGTCGGAGGTCACACTGGGCGATTTCAGGTTGCCGCCGTTTTCAACTAATTTCTGACTGAGATACCAATTCTTTTTATTTGTTTTCTAACCTGAACAAAAATTTTGGTGTCTAAGTCAGAAAGTAGTTAACAAACAGCGTTAACTGATGGTCCCCCAGAGCACCTTCCGACTCATTTGCTCTAGGGGCAAGACATGTAACTGTGACATCATTTCAGAATTACTCCAAACACAGAGAAAGTACAGTCATTATAAGAGAAGGCAAAGATTGAAATCCACATGCAGAAACAATCAGTGTGATGACAAAAAGACAGGCACACTTACGAAAACAATGTTAACTACACTGACACTGCGAACATGTGCATAATGTCCTACAGTAGTGGTAATCATCGTGTGTGTGTGTGTGTGTGCGTGTGTGTGTGTGTGTGTGTGTGTGTGTGTGGGGGGGGGGGGGGGGGGGTTTTTATCCGTTTGTTTTTAGGGGTCAATTTGTTTAACTGTTGTCATGGGCAGATGATACTCACAGTATGAGATGAGGCTGACAAAGGTGTGCGCTGCACTGGTGTGCGCTTGTTCACCCTGTTGTCCCACAGAACAATTCGCCCTGAGTAAGTTCCTCCAATCACCAGATTTGGATTAAACTGGGCAAAGCAGGTGGACATCACTGAGGACTGAAATAGCAGGATACAGTTCAGTTTCTGTTTGAACTTCTTTTAACTGTCTGAAACTGCTCACTATAATGCTCGATTTTCAGAATTTGTCATAATTTTCATGAACATAGTATATTTCAGGTGTTTTAGTCACACATGTGGAGACTGAGAAAACAGTATGTATGGAAAAGTAAACATGGAAGTGTCACTCTTGGCTTCAGAGATGACAGATAACTTACAAAATTGTTAGCCAATAAACCAGAGTTTTTGCAAGAAAACACACAATAGGCTTATGGACTCGGAAACTGCTGAATGGATCCATCTGAAAGTAGGCACACAACATTGCTGCATGTGGAACTGTGTTTCTATGTGCATAAACCAAAAAAAAGTTTATTATCTTGGAAGTACTTTTAAAATGCGATAATAATGGAATAATAAACTCGCGAGGCTGCTTGATCCGAATTGTACGTTCAATAGTAAGACGGGTCCAAGAACACATCTTGTTTGCCTAACGAAGAGTTTCATCAACTAAAATATCAACACCGATGTGTACACATTTAGCCATACACTTTAGGGCACAGGGATGTATTTAAGAAATCTCACACGGAGGCCATGGGTTCTCTTCTAGTGTCTTGATAAATTTTTGCTTAGTGTGCCATTCAGCAACTCAACATGTAGGAGAGTACATCTATTTATTTAATTATACTATTTACTTCATTATATTTCATAGGTCCTTGTTCATTTTCTTAATTAAACCATCAATATACGTCAATATCCATCTAGCACATAAATATTAAGCACTCTGAATCAGAAGGATAAACTCAAAACATGTGGAAACACAAATTTTACTACCTATCGCTGACAAATTACTTGTGCCATACAACCAAATGTGTTGCAATATAGGACTGATTGCTTAATTTGTGTCGATCGAGCATCAAACTGTCAAAGAGGAGTTCAAAACTGACCACCCTGATCTTGACACACAGTGACCAGCAAAGATCTTTAATGTCCTCACCTGACAATGGAAGACAAACTCTGGAGGCATGTTCTTGTATTTCAAGTTCCAGATCAGGGCTACACCATCTGGATCATTGGGTGCATCCTCATTAGCATTATAGGATGCCAGCAACAGTTCTGGGAACTGCAATAAAAAAAATAATAAATAATTCAATCATGCAAGACATTTTCTATGGCTGGCAGTAATGACCTAGAGATATATATTTACAAATTATGAGACTAATACATGTAGTGCTAAAGAACAATAGAACAATAATTTTTAAACATCTACTTTGGTGATTTAACTTGAATTCCCACAATTCTTTTTCTATACCAAAAAAAAAAAAAAAATGAATTATCTCTGTCAACATTACTTTATACCCAGGAAGCAGATGTAAGGTTGCTGCTCTTATTATAGAAAAAAAAAACAAGAACAACAAATTCTCACTGGGAAAGGAATTTCTATCCTGATTCAAAAAAAAAATGTTTAGACCCAAGTGGAAGTTGTTTAAAATCAATTATTTGACATCTTCTGTATCAATTCATAGCTCAAAAATGAAGGGTGCAATTCTTATGAAAAAAAGTTATATTGTATTTTTTTTTCGAGGCAGAAAGTAAATGCTTTCATTTTCATCTAGCTCTCATTCTTTTTATACTTTCCGCCCCACTAATTTACAAATTCACCATCCTATGTGCTTTTCAAAGAAATCATCATCACCAATTCATGATAAATAATGGCTCAGGCACGTTATGCATTTTTCAGGAGAATAAATGTTTTTCTTTCTTTGATATCATGCATCATGAGTTTGATTTCATGTATTCCAGTATACCTCATGAAGCATTTTAATTGTAATAAAATATTCAAACTAAAAAAACTGCAGCACATAATATTCATTCTGTACAAATATCACTTATGTCACTATCTTAGAACAATGACAATAAGCTATATCAGTTTCCTCTTAGATGTCCTGCAATGGACAATTAATTGGAGCACGAAGGGAAACACAAATATCTCTTGCCGCTTGTTACTTTCTCCATCTCCTGCAATGAGTCCATCTTTACCTGAGGTGACCAATCCATGCTGGTAATGGTTCGGCGCCTGGACCATCTCTCATCAAAAAACTCTTGTTGTAGTTTCAGTCTCTCTCCAGCCAATGCATCTCTGAAAAGTTCATCATCATGTGAATTATGCATGGGTCTCAACTGAGATATATTTTCAAAAAGAATATTTTGAAATGAATTTAGAAAAAAAATTTGTACACTTTGTCCTCCACATTAAGACTAAAATATAAAACCTGTCTGAGACATAATAATACAGGGATGTCATACTGTCTTCACAAAAAAAAAGTCCAAAAATTTCACTATTATCATGCTGGACTTGTATCAAAAATTACTATAAAATCACGATTGCCATGTGAACTCAACAATGGTCAGCAGTTCAGCAGCCAAAAGTAGAAAAGCCGGCGATTACCAAAAAAGTCAGAAGTTTGACTGGTCAAAAGTTGACAATCCTTAAAGATATTAAAAATATAAAAATATGCAATTTCCATTTGTGTTGGCACTATTCTGTAAAAAAAGTACAAAAAAAAAAAAAGAGAAGAAAACTGGAAAAATATCCAACTTACTCATCCTTTCCTTCATTATCAGCACCACTATAATCAATAGTGAGTCCAGTGTCATTGACAGCCAACATCCTCTGCATGACGCGAGCTGCTCGGGAGATACTCAGTTGGTATTCTTCTGACATCATGATCTGCTTCTTCTCCTCTTCACTCAATTCACGGACTACAGGAGTAAAATTAAATATGTGACAGTATTATGACTTCAATTCTTGATGCATTTGCTGCCTAGGATGACTGTTCCAAGAAAGATAAGAGATATAACCATAGTCATACATTTTTCACATTTCTTAAAACATAAGAGAGCCATTGACTAGATCATCCCAGTTTCAAAGAAATGAAATTTGACAGATATAGAGAGATTCATGTAAGTTTAAAAATATAACCGTGATTTTGTTGGCAATAAAAAGCTTCAAAGCAAGACTAGTAAAGAAAAATAAAAGGGATCCATGAAAATGAAGAGGGATGAGACTATTTGAGGATGATTCTAAAGAAAATTTTACTGCCAAAAGAATGATAGTTGGCAACTCAAAATCCAGATGAAGCATACAAACGGTTGTGAAGGAAAGTATAAGGAAAGTTTTCATGTGGGTTTCATGTTCTTGAATCTGTGGACAAGCAATGCTGAATTTGAATCTGACTTGAGTGACACAGAACATGAATATAATACAACTTATAGTGGCAGATGACAAGATGACAACTCAGGCCATGAGATCATCAGCCATCATGAGGTCACCATAGGATACAAAGAAAAGGGGAAATTCTGAGTAATGAGTAGTAGTTTAAGTTTACTAAAAGGAAAGAACAAGTAGATTTTTTTTTTAAATATTCAAACCATGACAAGTAACTATGACAACCACTAAAAAGTGCCAAATTCAGTGTGATCAGACTCAATCCAAGATATTGCTTGTTATTTGCTTGCTGTGGAATGTACTTTACAGAGGCTGCTATTTAGTCAATCCAAAACCAGAGATTACATCCTAGACCGACAGATGACGGACTGAATAGCTGATTAAATGAAACAACAGATAAACAGCCAATTGCTGGCTGCCCCGAAAAATACACATCATCAAAAGGACAGAGACAGTAACTGCTATGCAAGCACAGCACACACTTTTTCAACATGAAATCTGGGCTTATAGAAACACACAATATCTCAACTGTGCAAGATAAATTCAGAAAGATGAACTATCTTCACTATTGCCTATTCTGTCATGGTGAATTTCTGACTTAAAAATTTGGAAATGGTGTTGTGTTTTGGAGTTGTTTTTTTTTTTTTTTGCTGACATATAACATTTACCAACTGTTTTCTGCTCTATTACCACTGCTGTTTGTTTCCCAAAGTAAATCAACTCTCAATGCCGCTTTCAATAGTTGTTTTTATAATGAGACAGTTTTTACAATGAGACAATATGAGCTGAGTTCTGGTGTGACTGTTCGGAATAACTGCTCATAGTGACATGAAATTTCCACTTACTTTTTGGTGTCTCTTCCTCTTTCTTCTCATCTGCAGAAGTTGCTGGAGCCACCATTTCCACATGTGGCATTCTGTGGGGCACGTGGTGGCCATGAGCACCATCAGCACCAACATCCAGGGAGTCAGCATCATCATCTGTATGGTCCGCATTGTCATAAACCAAAACTGTATGTTAATAACTCCCGGGGGCTGTTCAATGACTCGCCAAATCATTACGATAAAGGGTAAAATTTGGCACACATGATTATGATAAAAAAAACCTAAACCTTAGCCTCCTCAACTTAGGAATAGGATGTTGTCATAAATACAATATTAAACAGTAAACTCTGGAGATGTGTGTCTGGATTCTCCCAAGATTACGTACGGACATTCTTTGTCTTATGGTTCATACGCCTTGTATGTGTTGTCATATTTAACAGTGATTAAAAGAGTTCACTGACAAGTAATTTGATATTTTATTCATTATTTACTTTCAATTCTTGCTGCAAATTTGAAAAAAAAATTGTTTGCAGCCTCAAAGTATTCAGCTTGAGTTCGTTAATGAATAAGCTTCAGGGTTGAAACTTGTAAATAGCTATTAACAGTAATTACTATACATGTAGCACTTCTGTGTTGTTGTTTTAGACATGGCATTACTAGTATAATTAACTTCATTAGAGATTATAACTACATTTCCTTAGACATGTTTATGAAACATGTTTGCTGATTTAGCAAGAGGCATTAAATTCTGAATCCTCAATAAAACAACAGGAGAAATATGTTGCACTGTTGACAAGTAAAAATGGTCTTGATGAAAAAAATGCAGACAAGCAAGAAAATGCATATAAATTGACTTTGAGAAAGTAGATTCAGCAGCTCATTCCAGCAAAAATGTGGCTTGTTTGGCAGACTGCAGATGAAATCTGTTAGCTTATCCTACTCCTGTGTCCTTTATATTCCCTTGCCACGGTCTGCTGTCCACTGACCATATGATATCTGTTGAGGTTGTTAGCTTCTGCCGCTCCAATAATCGTTTCATTCATTGATAAAGTAACTAATTCATTACCAATAATTTTTTTAATCTCTTTGTGGATATATTAATGTCTCTTTCTTTTTTTTTTTTTCTATTTTTGAAGAGACATTTAACCAGAATACTGCTTCAAACATTTACATAAAAAAACTGGGAGGGAAACTGTACACAGAATGGGTGTATGTCAAGAATACAATATCCATCATAACATTTACAAATGTAATTACACTAGATATCACAAAGTGACAAAACAACAGTATTTTAAACTGAATTACATGTATGCTGTTACTGCCATGTAAACCCAAGTGTTGTATCTATTTCTCAGCTTCTTAACGTGTGTATCAGTTCAAAATGTCTTATTTCAAGTATGTTATAACATTATACCCATTCATTTCATATGTTCTTTAACAACACTGATGAAGATGTGTTTAACTTTATCAGAAATTATAGTATTTGGATCTTGACAAATCAGCTATTTAATTTCTACCAATCAGCTTCACCTTTCAGAATCTTTTCAGTGAATTTTAAAAAGTATTTAAATCAAAGCATGAGATTCCACATTAATCTAACTTAGACCAGGCTTTCCACTGATTCTCCGGCTTTGCAAATGTTCAGGCTTATAAAGCCAGCGAGTCTGCTACAGTGAGAAGAAACAGATGCTATTCCATAAGGTTAATAAATTGCACATGCAACACTGAACAAGAAAGACATGTAAGGCAATATATTAGCATACCCTAAGGATAAACAGTAGCAACTATATTTGCACCATTTATTCATAAAGATCAGTCAGTGACCCCTCTATCACTTCACTATAAGCACAATATGTCAAACTATTAATGAACATCTATGTGCTCTGTCAGACATCCCTCAATATTACATGGAAGGTGGGCAGCTCTGCAAAAATTTGAACGTTGATTTTTACATCAATTTAATCATCATGAAATCAGGCATTAATAAACAATGATTGCACCAACTGATGTATTTATTACTGATGATATAAAATAATTTTTTTGCTTGTTTCTACCATTATTTGTACTGTCCTTATTTTTCTTCTACACATTTTCTAGGGATTCCATGAAAAAGAAATCAGGACCAAAAATAATTTCGGTACAGCATAAATGTTTCAGTCTATTCTTTATTAACAGAACATCTTGTGAGTCTGAGACACTGCATGTTTCGTTTCTTTCAAATAATGAAAAAAGTAAAAAGAACAATGATCATCATTCAAATGCAAATTCTGGAACTTAAGACTATAGAGTTCTTTAACACAACAGTGCACTACATGCAAAATCAGCCATGGTAAAACAAAGAAGTTGTGTTTACAAAAAAATTTGCAGTAGCACACTCAGCTTCAAAATGCAAAATTAAAAAATAAATTAATAAACTAGAGAATACCAAAAAACAGAATCATGCCAGAGAAAGCCACATAAGAGATACAATCCACAGATTAAAACCTTGACCAACTGCATGTATCATCCTACACATTGTTTTCCATTTTCTTCAAAGAAGTGAGTGGAGACAAAAAATAAATTACCAAAACCAGCACCCTTTTGTTACTTCAAGGAAAAAATCTCTAACCTAAGAGGACGTTGAATGGCCATTACTTGTCTAATTTATTCAGTATTTTGCTATTTCATCTTATTAACTTCATATAATGCTCTAATCTAAATTAAAAGAATTTTTTGTTACTTTCTTTCTTTTTTAAATTATTATAATAGTAAATATTAAGCGTCAGTCATAAACTCTGACTTGAGCAGCAACGATGAAACAAACATCTACATTCTGATTAAATCTATTTTTTAAAAATTCATTACTGTAAAATCAAAATACAAGTGGTTTCAGACATATATATTATTAATCTTTTATGTATTTTAGTAATAATCATCATATTCCATTTTTATTATATTGTCTTTGCTGTGCCAGTTTTGTCATTTTCTTTTTCATTTTTTTTCTCTTTAATTCATTTGTTCTACTTAAAATTTCCACTTGATTTGCTACTTTATGACAGTCTAGCTGGAGATTTTAGTATTCCAAAGGATTTCTAGTCAGGACCCGTAAGGGATTTAAGACATACACCAAATATATATGCAGACCAATACCACCCCAAAGATGCCATGTGCAAAGAGTTTAGTTATATGTGTGGAAAAATACACCTGATGCTGATGGCCATGATTACACTGCTCACTTCTGTTTTTTTTTTTTTTTTTTTTTCAACTAAATATTAATTATCAGAATAAAATAGCATGATAATAAAACAAGGACGGAAGGACCACACTTAAAAAAAAAAATTTAGAAATTGTTTTTGATGATTGACAATATTCAATGAAAACAGTTTGAAAAAAAAAAAAAAAAGACTCAATTTTACAAACAATACAAAACAAAAAAAAAAAAAAAGAAGGGAGGGTGGGGGCATCAACTGACCACTAGCTAGAAAAGATGGCAAAACAACAGGGTGAAGGTTCCATCTACAACCATCCTCATTTAAGTTATTAAGTATGACTAAATTTCCCAGAGGCAGAAACAACACTTTTTTTCCAGAGTACATTTTGCACAAAAAGTATACAACAGTAAGTTTGATATGACTTTAAACAATACAAAAAATGCATTTAAACACAAAGTCTGAAACACAAATATGTTTTTGATTAATTATATATTATGCTTTTTTTTTAGGAACAACACATGAAAAAACTAAGAAGATGGAAAAAAGAAAACAGAAGAAAAAAAAAAGAAAATAAAAGAAATGCACCATTTCATTGTGTTTGAGCGTAAAATTGCAAAGAAATGTTTAGTGGACTGTTCTTGAACAATTTCAATGATGAAAGCAATATATAGGCTTTACATGGAACAAAAACATGTTTTTTTCTCTCTATTGTCATCAGGTTAATATTTTATGATTAACAAGCACTTTATATTCTCTGTACATACAAATGTGATGAAAGCAATAAGGGTGAAGATATGAAAGTGAGAATGAGGAACGAGATACAGGCACAAGAAAAAAAAATGGTGTGCCTCCGAAGTAGAGAGGCATGCCTTTGTGTGTTGTTAGACCACAAGGGTCCCATCCGTCCTTGTCAAGGGGAGTGCTAACCTTCTCTCCTTTCTTACAACACAAGAGTGCATCGGACTGGTTGTATTATAAGGCGTAAACTGTGCAATTACGACTCTCGTTGGTTCACATATATAGAATATCTATTTCATTTCATGCCGGTAATTAAATCAACCAAATGATCTTTTCAAACATTTTTAATCCAGTTCAGACGATAAGATATATCTGTACTATATCTCAATTTATTAGTCGTAGAAACATGATAAAAAGGACTCATTTTGCGATTTTCCCCAAAAATATAATGTTTGGTAAAGTTATCTCCCTTGCCAAGCAAGCTTGTCTTATCCTCGTACAGGTTGTTTCCCCTGTTTTTCGCTGTATCCACCACATAACCACAGGTGCCCTTTGCTTTAAAAATTCTTTCTTATATGTTGGAATGGGAGAAAATACACTTCAGCAAACAAAAGTTTAAAGAAAAGAAAGAAGAAAAGAAGAAGTGAGGCGTGCAGACTGCTGAAAATTAAAACTGGTGAGGGCAGATTTATCAGCTAGGAATATAGGAAAACAATTGACACACTGCCTAAAGGAGCATCAAACATCAAAGCCAGGCATATAATTCAAAACCAATGACACACATGAACTTGAAAAAAAATAGCTGCAAATGCACACAAAAAAAAAAAATGTCATATTACAACAAAAGCTTGAAATATTAATTCAGAGAGGAAGAAAAAAAAGAAAGAATGAAAAAGGTGCTGCTATTGATTCTACAGGCCCATTTCATTCTACATCTAAAGTAAAATATGCATGAATTTTTTTTTTGCAGTTACCTCACATTTCACTTCTACTTGGACAAATATTAAATCAGCAAATTATGTTCACTAATTTCATGGCAGTTGGATAGAAACTGCTGAGATGTGAATATACATAAAAAGTGCACATTTGAGTTGTGTCATTACGAAAAGGATCCTCTGGCATTGATTCATTATGCTAAGATATGAGAAAAACAGTTCTAACTGTCAGAACAAAACACAAGCAGCACAACTATAAAGCAGAACAAATGTATAATGAATAAAGAGAAAAATGTTTAATGATCTGACTCTTTGAGCCTCTTCATCATTGTAACTTCTTTCATAAATCTCCCATAAGAGGATTGTTTTTCATTTTTTTCTTAAAAATGAATTTGGTTCCAGCTATTTATTCTAATTCAGAATTGCTTCTCATTAGAAAATCAAGATTTTGCGGATATCAGTGATATGAAACAGGCCAAGAATCCACAGGTTAGGTATTGTTTGTTTTTGACAAAAAACAACAGAATAACTTTTTAAACATAATAATAAGGAACAAGTATTGCAGATGGGCAAGAAAAACAACACTGCGACCAATCACCATACCTTCGTCCAAATCATCAAAAAATTCATCGTCCCATTCCAAATTGGGGTGGACAAATTTAGGAGACCCAAAGCCTATAAAGGAGGGGCATGAAGGAAGTTCAGTAGAAAGACAGTGAGCACAAACTACAAAAACAAGTATGAAATTTTGAGATGGATGTAAAATGAATGAAGAGCAAAATTGTTATTTTTTTATAAACTTTAAATCATACTAATTCTTGGAAGTTTTTCCTGATTAGCTGACAATCATGGACATGTTGAAACTGTGAGTGTGGATGAAAAATGCTTAGATTTGATAAACAGTGGTGCTGAATTTTTTCATGTGGTTGAAAGTAAAAAAATTAAGTATCTGTAGTGACGCAAAATAATCCAGTTTACAAGCTCTCCATTAATTAAAGAAACTTAAGATCTGGTCGTAAGTGAAAGGGAGTTTACAGTTCATTGCAGTAATGAGCAGTAGAAATGAGAGATATGACAACAAAGAGACAAAAACCACCCAAAGTGAAATATTCAACAAATCTATCAGGAACTTGGGGAAGTTATTCAAACTTATCATCAGTTTCACAATGACAAAAAAAAAAAACATACACCCCAAAAACACACACACCCAAAAACCATACACACCCCAAAACCTCAGTAAAAGTCAAAATCTAAAACAAATTACAGGAAACAATTACAAACAAACCTAAAAGGTAAGATATTAAATTCAGAAATAGTCCAAAATTTTATCACTCTTTCAAAATCAGGACATGATATGATGGAAGACAGAGGACCAACCTAAACCACACATGAACAATTTTTGCCAAAGACATGCCTTTTTTCCCCCCTCATGCATCCTATAAATTGTTTTATAGTAATGTGTTGGAAATTTGCAACTCAGAGATACAGACTGAAACAAAAAACTGTTTAGCAGTGTTCTACTTCTACATCTGTTGCGAGAAACTAAAAGAGACACTGAGTTTTGTTTAACACATACCAATAGAATGACCTAACCGAGGACTGCTGGCGCCAGAGTTGGATAGATAGTCCGAGAGGTCATCTAAAAGAGCACACACAAAATACACCCTTTAGTTTTTTTTTTGTTTTTCTTTAATCATTTCTCTTTTTCTTTAAAGACTGATTCTCTGGCACAGTCATTGTCAAAATGTGTCATTTCAGAATACATTCACTGGAAACTTTTGCATCTCTCTACAACTTATAGGAAGATGGGACACCAAAATCAATACAACAAAGAAGATAGGGATGGGGTATGGTAATGGTTCAAAACTGCAATACAAAAATGTGAACTAAAAAGGATGCAAAAAAAAAAAAAAGAAGACAAAGCTAACATGCTGTGCTGAAAGCCTAAGTGCTGTTTCGCTTTTTTTTTGGTTTCTCCATTCCTTGCACACAACAATGACAGTGCTGATACCCCGACAGAGAAATATATGCCTCACATAAAGCTTGTCCCTCTTTCCCATTTATAAAAAAGCCATTTGAGATTTAATCTGCTGGGTATTTAGTACACAAAGTACAAAATAACACAATGAAAAGTCACAGGTGCAACCCATTAAAATACATTTTAAATATTGCACAATAACATCTCAGCAGTTCCTGTTGTTTGTTTAAAACAAGACTGGGGCATTTCAAATCCTCTCCTTTCCCCACTTGTCTCCCCCCCCCCCTTTTTTCCTTCCAAAAAATTGCCAGTCAAGTTACCACCTTAGTCAAGAGATATTATATCCCCATTAAACTTCCAAGTACAGAAAATGCCTGAAAAATGTGCTGATAATCTATTCTATGTTCTAAGAATTTTGAACAAAGTGAGATCGAAAGCAGTTTTGTCAAAATTTTACTAATTTCCAGTTTTGAAAGAAGTAAAACTAAATTCATTAATATGAAGTAAAACTACCCTAAATTCATTAATATGCGTCATTAAAATATTTACTTTCATCACTATTTGATTTCTATTATTTGTTGTTTTCAATTTCATGCAGCAATTGTTTTTTTTTTGGTTTAAAATAAATCCAGAAGAATAACATGAATAAGATTGTGTAAAGATAGCAGATTACCTAAATTCTTGACAGATTACCCCACTGACAGGTGCAAGGTCAAAGGAAGTAAAAAATCATTTTTGATCCACAATGAAAAACTGCTTTAGGTTTTTGAATTTGACTTTCATACTCCTCTGAATGATGACCAAACGCATTCTGAGTGCCTCAAAATCTATACGAAAGTAACAAAAAAGTATCCATGCAGCAACACAATGATAACAAATAAATGAACAAAATCCATTGCAAATCTGATAAATAGTTCCTATTGACTTCAAACACTGTTTAGTTGTATTTTGCAACTTTAACAACAGAAATGTATTCTAATAAAAAAAAATAAAACGCCTACTTTTTTCATTACAAACAAACTGTTAGAACAGTACTTTCATTTTTGTCCCCCATTCTACTGATAAGTTTGTTCCTTTGTTTTAATTTACATTATTAGATGGGACGAGAAAGCTCAGGATGAGATGAAAAAAAAAAAAAATGAGAGAGAGTGAGCGAGACACCAAAAATACAACAAATGATTACAGAAAACCAGAACTGAAATATAACAACATATGGTCTACAATATCAAGTAGGGAATGTGCTTGTTAATTTCCAAAACAAGAAAACAAAATTTGATATGAGTATCACCCTACCCTTTTTTCTTATGAACTACCTACTTCCTGACAGTGCCTTTGCTCTAGGAAAACTTTTGAGAGCAAATAATGGTAGACTACATCATCTTGTGAAAATATGAAAAGGCTTTCTTATGTATTTTAGATAAGATGGCACATATCAGTCCTACAAAAGACAAACACATAGAAATGGTGCATTTCTCAGGTATACGTAAACATGATGGAGACAAAGTTGCAACCATCAAAACTTAAGCGCATAGTTAAATCTTTCTCTACACTCAATACATAATCTCACATAACTTCACTATTGTTATAGACAAATACCAAAAACATGACAAACGATAGTCAAAACATAATTTTGAAGAGAAGGAACACGCAAAAAAAAAAAAAGTTTCTAAAATGGGGACAAATACTAGCATTGATGACCCCCTCCCTCCCACAAAAGGAGAAAAATGAAAATAGAAAACAAAGGAGATAAAAAAACAACACAAGAAAATGCTGAATGAGGCAGTGCATGGCAAAGCTGTTTCCTCCCCTTCAATCTTGACTCTCTCAACTTACCGTAATAGTCCCATGGTCCACGGCCTTTGACGGCAGAGAGAGAACGGTTGAGATACAAATAAACGAGTAAATAAGAGAGCTCCTACAATACTAAAACAAGCCTCTCTCTCGCATTCTCTTTATAAGATAATGTTTTTCATCCAACTTAAAACAGAGCACTGCCAATTCATATACCATCTCAATTCTTCCTCCGGCAAATATAACAAATAATGAAAAACAACAAATGAACCAGATGAAATATCACAATATTCCATCTATGGTGCATCTCTTGGGATAAAACTTCATGGCACTGCTGTTTCATTGGAGGTATGTATGTTAATGTAACATTCATGATTAATTTTGTGATAAAAAATCTCTTTTGTTTCTGGATGTGAAAATAAGTGACTATTATTCAGTATCGATCCTATTCCACTGATTCAAAACCCAATAAGCTTTCAAGTTAACCAACAGCACTGTATTACAAACAATAGAAATGTAGGGAAAGATCAAATAATGGATGCTAAACAAATCAAAAGCAAACATTTTCATTGATTCAACAGTGTGGAATACATCTCTCTAAGACCTGTGCATGATCTGATATCACATCTTATTTTGTTCATCAAATATATGCTCCTGAACATTATCTTATATTTTATATTTTACTTCCTACGTTTTAATCTGAATGCTAAGGGCAAGGTTAAGTTACATTTTAGAATTTTTCTAAGACACTTCTCTGAGGGTTTAACACACTCATAAATAAACAAAACATAATGCACATGCACAGAGTAAACATTCTGAGTAGTTCAAATAAAGTGTTCTCTAGCAATCCGACTACTTCAATGATTAACCCTTTCAAACAATATAATTTTACTTAACAATACACAAGGTGACATAACGAGAAACTTTTTTTTTTTAAAATAAAACTCGTGGTTTCAGTTTCCGTAACTGAAAATCTTTCGTTGAACATAAATTTTCCTCCCTTCTCTTATATTATAGACTATACAGAAAATTATTCTGAATTTTTTTTTTCTGTCGTAATGATATTGATCTGTAAGCAACAGCTGTTAGTTGCTAACTGTACTTCATTATCACTGAAATCAGTTTCTCATATACCTGGAGACAACCAACATACTTTGCTCTGCAGCTTTTGAACAGCCTTTCTTATACCAATAAAACAGGCAGATTATGACAAACTTACTAATCCATAGTTTTCCCATGATTATGATAAAACATTAATTCCAGGTGAATGCCATCAAACTTGGGGAGTCTGTGCAACCAAAAGCAATCGTGTATACCACTTTTGGGTTTTAATTGGATCACTTTTCCCTGCCTGAATTGACAGAGACTGGGAATGCAACACAACCTGAAAGCTTTAAACCCATTTCCTTAGTCAAATCTCATGACATTCACTCTATGAACTAGATTTCTTCAGTAATTATTTTCATCCTAAGATTTTGTATGTGTTATTTCAAATTCAGGCATGCAAAAAGCAAGGTAAAGGATGTCCTCTCCAAACTCTCAGGTTTACTTCAGAAGTTCTATCACAAAACGCAAGATGTTATTTTATAATATTACAAAAGGCATTCTTTCCTCTCACTGACACATTAAACAGCAAGCTTCAACAACAGTATACAAACACTCAAAATTATCCTATTGACCTATAAAGAAAACATCTTTTCAAACACGTAATCCAGGTGTGAATGGAGCAACATGCAAGAAAATACAGGCACAAAATAAGCCAAACAAAAATGAATAAATGTTGAACAATTTTTTTTTTCTGTTTTACCAAGTATTCAATTTGAAATTCAACTCATTTTTGATTCATAACAACTGCTTCCAATTAACTTTCATTTCTCTTCTTCTTTGCTGTCAACATGCTACACATTTACTTGTTTACAGAGAACTCTGAACAGAAAGTATAACAGGTGCTCTGGATATAAAAGTAATAGGAAGTGCTTCTTCATTAGTTTCTGCCCAAGGAGTGCTTTAAAAAAAATGCATTTGACAAAATAATTTTCAAACAAAGAAAAGATAGGACATACATAGTAAGTAAAAGAATAAAGTCTACAAGGTGCATTTGTGTGTGCTTGGTATTACCCATCAATTATATACAATCCAATATATGAATCTTCAGTTACATCTAAATCTATCCATATTCTCTTTTGCCAGCTTACTGATGTCCACGGGATGATTCAAGTGATAAATAAATTACAAATAAAGAGAGTAAGAGTACACAAAGATGTGAACTAGACAGAATTCCACAAAAATTACAAAGAAGACAAGCAAATCTATTTATTTTCAGAATGCCATACGGTCTGTATATTGTAAATTTCATTCAAAGTTTGACTGATTAAAATATTCATTCTTATTCATTTTCAAACCTCAAAACCAATCCTTGGACCCTTTAGTGAGTGCAACTATTTTCTGTTCTTTTTTTATGTGTACCCACATTTTCTTTGCCCGACCGTTGCAAATGCTCATGTTTTTTTTCAACTGCATTATAAGGTGAAACATTCTCATCAATTACCAACTGCCTTCTACAATGGCCCAAGAATTTCTTTGTGAAAGAATATTGGCGTCATTTATCACATGCTTATTTCAATTATTACTTGTCAGAGAGATTACAAACTATCAATTAATGGGAGAAATTTAACTCCATTAAATAATGTATTTGTTTTATCTGTGACTAATAAAGTCTAATTTTATGCCATGTGTTTTCTATTGAAGATACTAAAACTAAACAGATTGCTGGAGAAGCCATGACAACACTGACCAATAATGATGAAAAATACTGCAATGTACAGCTGCTTGTGAATAATAAAGGTGAATGATTCCAGTATGCTCAAAGTTATCTAGATGAAATTATGGTTATAAACATAAGACCTTGGTTTGACATCTATACACTTTTTCCTAAGACTCCATCTCAGCAAGCCATTTTAAATCTTTGTGCTTTAAAATTTCAGTTTCTATTTTTTTTGCATTTCCTTCAACTCCTGATTTGAAAGTTTCAGACAAATTTATCCACATTACAAATTACAGTCACAAAGAGAGATTGAATTTTTATACAGGAAGGAATCATAACACAATAGTTATTAATCAAGCAACGAAAACTTAAGTCACTTCTGCCTGGCAACTATTACAAAAAAAAAAAAAAAAAGCTCAAATAACGAGGTGCTTTCAATATTATGCCCTCTTAAGCTGGTCCTCTTCATCTTTGTATCAAACCAGGTCAACAAAATCAAGAATATGTCGAACACACTGATCTAATAAAAAAACAGATATGACATTACTACTCACTTCCATGTGAGTGAGACCGTTTTCTCCGTCCTAGTGGGGTAAAAAGGAATATAAGAAATGCGTGTATAATGTTACTGCACATTTCTTACATCTGGGGCATTTAAAATTTCAAGGCAATGACCATTTAAGCACTTGATTTGAATCATGTACAAACGTGTTGGCATGTAACAACAGTCTTCAAAATCACGAACTATATTTTTATAATTACATTTTTTACTTGAAATACGGAATTATACCAGGCAAAAAATTTTACAAGTCGTGACATTTAGGCAAGAGGTTATAATTACAAATCAAAATTAGTTCAAGGATATAATCAGGTACAATTTTAAACAAGAAATCCATACACTGTGTTAAGCACACAAAGCTGTTAATCCATGAATGCGTTAAGGATGAACTTCAATGTGCTGTTTTAGTTGAACCATAAGCAAGCACAATTAACTAAAAATATGACAACATGTTAATCTATGTGGAATTCAGAGACATTCGATATCCATCAGCAAAACATAGCAGAAAGCTTGCCATCTGAATCTTTTCACACTAACAGCTCCTCATCAAAGAATAAAAAATTCTGTATCTTGCTGGTAAATATCTGAAATGTGTGCTATGAGCAATAAAGTCATAACAACAATTAATGACATCAATTAGACCCCGCCTGCCACTGAAGCAATATAAAAAAGTATATGGTACTTACCATCCTTTTCTAAGGGTTCAGGATTGATGGTCTGAGTCTCTTTGCTGTATGCTACATACTCTCTTGGAGGGATGTTGGTTTCATTCACTTTTACTACTGACAGCTGAACATTTTTCCTTCGTGGACTGAGAATGTTAACAAGGACAGTTGTAATGTTTGACATGTAATATTTGACAATAAAGTTCAGAAACTTAACTTTAACAATGAATGGAGCCATTTAAACAATGTATGGAGCCATCATTGTTTATAAGTCTAAACTTGTGATGGATATTTCTATAGGTGTTCCAAAGCAAAAAGTTCAGAACAAATTCTTTCTAATGTCATTGTATAATATGCAACTTCAATCATTCATTGCAATAATCAAGGATGTAAGTTGATGTGAATGCTACTAATATAATCCTCATTCATTTTTGTACTTTCAGAATGTTATCTTGAAACTAAACCAATTCACTAGGCAGACATAAGAAAACAACCTTGTCATTCATAATTCATGGCACACAGCCAACATTTAATTTGTCCAAAAAGTTCTATGGCCCCTGGTTTTACATATCATATCTGTCATTAAATATCATAATTAGACAGTGATGACCCATTAATAAGACTGCAAAATTCATAAAAGTTTAATCAAAACCTTGCATGTGTCACTGCTGGAGCAACCGCTTCTCCTGTTCCTGGTGCAGCAGCAGCTGCTGGCTTGGCTGGTGCTTGCTGTTGCGGAGCATCTAGATAAACAAAACACAATGTGTAAAGACACATGGATTTTTCAGTAAAAAAAAAAAAAAAAGTCTAATCACTGAATTACTCTGTCAAAATTTGTAAACATATGTAAAACAGTCTCTGAAACACTCTTTAATCAAGTCTATAAAATTTCCAAAATGTTAAATCTGCCAGTCTAAACAAATACTCTTTATCAAGTTGCATGAACTTCCCAACATGAGTATGAAGAAAGTTAAAAACCTTTTAATTTATCCTCAAGGACAATATGGTTGAGACAGTTAATGATATGCACAAATTTTCAGTAATTATGTTACCTGAGATGGCAATGCCAAGGTCTCGGAACAATGCATCTGGATCACTTGAGGCACTGCTGTCTGTGCTGGCTTGAGATAATGTCTTTGAAGGTCCCTGCAAATGCACAATATATAATGTTATCACAGTTACTGTAAGGCAGAACCCTTTATTTTTGGTTTTTAAGCAAGATGACCTGAAACTTTTGAAGCATAACTTTCAATTTTTAAGGGGCGGGTGGGTCCTGGGAGTGATTTTTAAATGCTTGAGCCTGGCACTTTTAAAGCTTGAAATATGGATTCAGCATGTCCAAATTAGAGGGAAAGTGTGGAAAAATATTTAGTTTTACTTCCAGTTGCCATGGCAGCGCCGCAATATTGGACTGTGTATCTTGAAAATTAGCTATTTTCAAAAGCCTAAGGCTTTTAGAGTACTGAATCTAACCATTTCAAATTTTGTATATGAGTAAAACAACACTATATAAAAAGGAAAATGCATTTGTTTTTTTTATTTATGTCATAAATAAATTCTTATCAATTTTTTTAAATATGTATGTTGATGGACGTGTAATTTTCTCTTTTTTTCATCAAACAATCAATCCTCTTTCAATAACAAGAACAAAATCGAGAAAAACGGATACATTTCATTGAGGCCCAATCTATGGGAAATATATAAACCAGATTTGAAGTCAATTGGTTCAGAAATAAAAAGGCCTTACTCAAAATTGTGAAAGAAAAATGTATTTTGAGAAAATCGCAAATAAAGTTTTGATAACGCTTTTATACAGTCTCAAACATCAAAATACGCCCTCAGAACATCCCTGGACAATACACTGGATCTCTTTCTTTGGCTTCCATCTCCTCTCTGCCTTTTCCTTTGCCTCAACCCTCATTTTCCTTCTCTGCTTGGCGTAGAGTGGCTTCAACGACACTTTTTGCTACTTGTTTCCCTTCTTTTACCTTTGTGAAATTTGGTTCAATACAACAAAGTATCAAAACTTAGTGTCTTTTTTAAGTCGACAATTGCACTTGGCCCTCTGTTGAACTCAGCATCTGCTGTTGTGATGGCAAACCTGGACTCTATTCAAGCCATGGAATTTCGATTGGTAATGCTGCTGATGTGAATGGAATCAGTGATGGCGATGATGCTGTAATGGAAACAACAGGTGATGTTGTTGCATTGAAAGGAATCATTGATGCTATTGTTGTGGCTGTGACTGGCATGTCTAGTGTTGTTACAGGCGCTGAGGTAGCAACAGGTTCCAAATGCTGTGAATAAAAACAAACAAACAGTTATAAGTCACCATAATTATTTATATGATTTTCTGTTTTAACCTAGCATGTATACAAACACACTGCATGCACATACACAAGCACAAGACATATACACACACTAGGCTGCACACACACATATCCTTCTACAACCACCTACTCACCACACACAGTATTAACACACTCTCTCCTGCCAGTACTGCTAATATAAACTGTGTCCCTAGCTAGTCAGGGGTCAAAGTCTAGCTCCAGCACACTGGTCTGCGAGTGGTAGTAACTACCGCTAGGGGTCAGGTGGTGTGGGTATAGTAGTGAAGACAAGCCAGTTATATAGACTCTGCTAGCATGCACATGAAATGAAATTACAATTGTCACAACTTACCGCAGCAGTTTCAGTAGCCATCATCCTTGAACAGCTTTTTTTTTCCTATGTGCTCGCTGTCTTTTGGGTCTTGGCATCTTTGAGAAGTCAGTTACCTTTGTGTAATTATGGTTGACAGGAAAGACAATCGCGTTCGATAAACGATGTAATGGTCCACTCTGACACATGAATGTTTGTTTTCATAACAAAACAAACGAGGCCACACGGAATAACATTTGACCAATCAGATAATTAGGTCAGCACGCACCGCAATTGATGACAGAGCACAAGAGAACCAGAACATTGTGCACGCAGTGGCGGATTCAGCCGAGATAAAAAATAGATCATGATCTTGCTATGTTTAGAAGCAAGACCACGTTGATGCATAATGTATACCTCATTTTCAGAGCAGTTCTATATCCCATGTAATTTCATTGGTCAGATATCATTCACATAACATATTAGAGGAGAGAATTTCCTTTCATATGATATGCAACATGATGGGTGGCATATTTATAGTTATAGGTGAAATTTGTCTTCAAAAACTCGTAATTTCAATGGATATATAAAACTTGAGTGAAAAGATGATGAGGGTGACCATCTTCTGATGCTGTTTTGGGGCATAAAAAAGAGGTTTCTGACCACTTCTATTAATTTTCTCATTTCAGAAGAGGGCAAAGGAGTGTCCAAAAATAGCAAAAACCTGATTTTGGTATTTTGACCCCCCCCCCCCCCCAAACAGTGAATGAATTTTTAAGGCACTTTTTTTCTTCATAGAAAACTTATGTATCAATGTGAAAATATTTCAAGGTTAAATTTGCTGAAATATAGATTGAATAAAAGCAAAAAAAATTGTAATTTAGTGGCATGGGCTAACAAAGATTAATGAAGATTACAAAAAGGGATCGGCCATTTTCTCACTAAATACTAAATTCAGCTTCGGCAACAGGTGACTCCCATCCTCTTTAACTGCCAATAGCTCGACTTCTACTTAAGGTAGAACAAACTTTTTTTCACAGACAGATAGGGAAATGAACAAGTTTAACACTGGTACCAATAACTCCATAGTCTCAAAATTTGGCTAGAGCCTGATTTCACAGTGTCATATCTCAATTTATAATTTTAGCTTATCTCCCATTTTTAACAAATGTGGCATCTCTAGACAACACTGACAATGTCCCATAATCTTATTTCATGTCTACAATGCACACAACCCTGAAAAGTGACTCTATCCTCTTCCAGTTCAAACCTGCCTTGCTTAATACTAGGTATAAGAAACCCCGCTGCCTGGTGTGCGAATTGTGGGTGATTGGAATTTTATAAAAATTTGTCTCTGTTCACCCTGCACTGAAAAAAAGTAATATGTGGGGATGAAAAGAATGCTGAACATTTGTTTCAAATGGTGTAAAATTCATAGTCATATAAGATGCTAGTATGGTTCCCGATTTTTCAAAGGCACCGTTCATGATGTGACCGGCAGAAAAAATTCCGGAATTAGCGTATCCTTTCAACTAAATTCCTTTGAGCGCGAGATTGGTAGACTGCACACATTCGCAAACAGTGTGAAATGAACAGGGCGGTGTTGATATTTGTTGTGTTACAATTTTGAATGGATATGGATACGTTGTATTTTCACTAAAAAATGATGAATTTTCATCTTCAAGGCTGAAAAAGTACCATTTTCAGCTATTTTTTTTTTTTTTTGCCTACTAACGTGTCCTTTGCAATCTACAGTAATTTTTCTGCGTAGAACCACTCATTAACAAAACTTCAGTTCGAGCTCCAGTTAACGTTAAAAATACTACACAAAGTCAGAATTTCCTATCCAATTTATGGGGCTTTTACCAAATATGAATCAATCGCGAGTAGGCTATATCGAGTGGTGATCTGATGCACTAAAACCCAGACTGAAACTGCAATGAAATGTGTTCACTGATGGATATTTCTTCATTGCAGGGTAAATTTAATCATTTTTTGTTATAATTATTGATTTTGTTGGATAGATTTGAGGACGATTTCTGAACCCCACGCATATGAAGTTATCCTATGTCAGGTGATCATATTTATGCTTCCTTTGAGTGAGATGTTATTTTTTTCCTCGACATAAGAAGCTCTACAGTGAATTTATTTGATGAGCTTAATGCTCTGTGGAATGCAACAGTGCCACAAGATGCTTCCAAACCTTAATTTGAATTATTTTTCAAGTGTTTTCAGGAGGTGGGGATTCCGGTTCTACAGTTTGTTTTACCAGAATTGACGTCCCTTCCTTGACAACACTTGGCGCACCTGCTGGAAATGATTTGATGTTTTTAACACTTGCTCTAATTTTTTTTTTTTTTTTTTAAAGCAAGCCTGGAAGATTCCAAGAAGCTGAACTTAATCTAGTCTATATTGTCATGTCAGGGATATATTTAAAGAAGGGGAAGGCTTGGTCATTTAGTGATTGTAGTGTAGTCTAGATCTCTAAACAAACTCACCACAGTTTTTCAGGTGAAAATCTTTGCAACCTTTTAAAAATGTCATATACAATCAACTGACATTACGTGATATGTGTATAAAAATTGCGGAGCAAAAAAAAAAACAAAAAAATCTTTCTTTTAAATTTTTGGTGTCTTTAGCTTCTGGACCCTCACTCAGCAACTAAGTGACAAAAAACTAATCGAGTCAGCATTATGTGTCTATTTCTACAACTCCAGCAAATCTTATAGCCCTAGTGCATGACAGAAAGTTTTTATCACTACCTAAAATTGTCACAATATGTACTTTTGCCAAAATTTTTCACAAATTTAACCCAGATGTTGATTTTGAAAAGTAATAGTTATTTTATTTCTCATACCAGAGCCTTCATATTACTTTTGCTTTCTGTCTTCATTCTGTACTGTTTCTTGGTGTTTTTGTTTTGTTCATAGTTTTATTCCTAACAGGTTGGTTTTGTCTCAAACTTGGTGGAAAATGAAAAGTGCAAATGGACCAAACAAAAAAAAAAAAAACCCCACATATTTTGAAAGGTCATACCTTTTTTGTTTTTCAAGAGATACAAAAAAAAAAAGACATCTTTGTTTTCTGCTCAATCAGCTCTATAAGAATAGCCAGACCGACCTGAGATCACTCTTCTTTTCAAAATCACTCTCTAATCCCTGTTGTATTACTCTGATCTTGCCCTAGATGTCTTTACCTGACAGTTTGTGTAGGATTCCAGCGCTCAGAAGGCAATTCTCCACTTTGAGGATCATCCACTGGGGGATGCAGAATTGAAATACATACTTCTCCATTCTGCAACAACAACAACAACAAAAATTTGAATACATGCAGTGTTGAAATGTGAATTTATGCACTATCCAACTTAGGTATCTGACAATTAGAACTTCAACCAAAATATAGTGCTGTACCCCTTAAAGTAACATGTACAAATTTGTCGCATTTATCATGGAGTATAAAGACTGCACCATTCTCAGAAAACTCAAAATCAAAAGGGTGAAATATGGACAATAAATGAAAATAAAATAAAAGACATAATAAATTCATGACCAAATTTAAGGACAGAGCTGTCATACAGACCTCATATACATTTGGATGCCACATTTTGGAGATAAAACGTACACTAGGTGGAGAATATGGGTAATCCTGAGGAAACTTCATGTGGGCCTGAAACAAGAGTGGAAACGTTAAATAAATTCTGCACGAATGATCTGATGAACCCATGTTATAATCTATGATACATACCAATACATACATAAAATAAGTTAACTAGCTTCAAATGTCATACAATACACACAACAAGATGGAAAACACAAGCCTTGTCCTGGCAAGGAAAAAGGTGTCTTTGTTCCTCCATAAGTGTCTGAAATGTGTGCTGTCTGATCTATGGCCAATATTTCTTTTTGTCTGATGGGAGACATTAAACTTTGCACACCAAGAGCAAACATCTTGCTAATAAATAACAATCAATGGCAGTGCCAATAGATGCAAAATCACCAAGGCAACGTTGGTCACAATACTTTAACATCCTTTTACTACTGAATGATAGTGAATGTTGTGATAACTACTAAATACTCATGAACATTCAACAGAACTTCACATATAATCCAGTGTACAACAGTCTATTTTGCTTTTAATATCAACACATTTCCTCCACATCTGCTTTTACTTTTCGTTTACCGAAGAGCTTGCAGTTATATATTATAAGGAATTCCAGCTCACAAATCATATTTCAACATTCAGGAAAGAAATGTAATCAGGCAGTATCTATGTATTCTCCATTCCAGTTTTCTTGCGAAAATAGAGTATTCTTGTTAATAAACACCAAGCAAGTTTTTACAATATTTGTTATCCTTTTATCAAATAAGCCCAGAGATCTCCTAGAAGTTAAATTTTCTGGGATAGATTCATCATTTACTGATTCCAGCAAATTCTTAACCAATGTTGCATTTAATTTCTATCCTCATTAAAAGTTCCTGATTCTTTTCTTACATTTGGTCATGTACAATTATAAAAAAAAAATATTTTTGGTTCAAATCTATTCTTGACTAGTTTGTATCCAAAAAGACACTGATCTCAACTCCAGATGGGTGCTTTGCCAGTAATGATGGAAAAGAAAAACAACTACAAAGCAAGAAGCAACAAAAACTGCTCAGACATTTGTCTGTGCTAGCATTCAAGGCACCATTTTGTCTGCAGAAATCTATAGCATAGTAATCTTTTGCAGATTATGCACTCAATGTGCTTAGACAAAAAACATGAAAGCATTTGTGGTGTAACTATTCCTATCAAACGCATTATAGAATTAAAAAATAAATATTTAAGAAGTTATTCTACAAATGTACATGAGTGAGTACTGAAGAGAATTTATAAAATCAAAACTGACGCAAAAATTATTCACAATAGGGCACTATTCATTAAGACTATAACAGACCAAACAGTAGAACAGGTGGTTGAATGCAAAGCAAAGCTTCGTAAGGTCATTTCCCGGGATAAAACTTTTTTTTCTAGGACTTTAACTGAACAACTTCTGACTGTTGGTTTGAGTTTGTCCATGGTTTGAAAAATCTTCCTCAGACTCAGTGGACATTCTATCACGCTGCATTTAGTTGCACATCCAAAAACATAAATGTTTTTCCACAGATATTGTCTTAAATCTGCCTGACCATTCTTATTTTCAATATATCTTATCAAGATTGATTTTAAACAGCGCTCAAAGTTTTGAAATTCTGCTGTCAACATGCCAAAGCATTGGTTAATATGTCTAGGTGAGAAGTCGTGAAAATAGAACTAGATATATGCAGATCTGTAGACCACAGTCATTGTGATGTTATCGTTATTTTACTGTGCAATAAATTAATTAATTATGCTGTTAATCTTTCTCTCCAGTCCTAAAGATACTATTACTATAAAAGAAAAAAAAAATGACTATCATTCACCTTTGACATCATCAGTGCAGTTCTTTCCTGTTACTGTATAGTGAAAATTACACCACATATCTACTTGAAAACAATCTTTTGTTTTCCTGACACCGAGCTATGTATCACAACAATACTTTGATTTATTGCCACCTGCCATTAATTAAACTATAAATAGTAGTGAAAATCGGCAACTAGGTCAATGAAATCTATGAGCACTTTAAATACTCTTAGTACATTCTATAACTTTGTCATGATCCATCTTGTTTAAACAAAAGAATGCTAATTTCAGGGATGTCAAACTTTTTTCACAAAAAAAAATTGGAAAATTTCCTGCCCCCCCCCCTAACAAAAAAAAATCACGGCACTGTTCGGTTACATAAGAGCAGGACACTTAAAAATCTTGGGTTTTCATGTTTGCTCGAAGTTGTCATTGTTTTAAGATAAGTTCTGCAAGTTTTCACAAGATCCTGGGATAGGCCTATAAAATTATACAGCTAGTAGAAATTCCAAGAACTAAAAAGCTCCCACAGGCAGTGCTGTCATCATAATCGTCAAGCGTTATATTATGTAAATTACATTACATCTAGATTAGATCTGGATCTAGATCGTGAACGGCTGCCCTCTAACACTAGTCTTTCAAAGATCATGGGCACATTATTTGTTGTTGTCAGTGCTCTGATTTTCTATCAACAACTCTCACGTGACTGTTCGACTGCATTTTGTCGGGTGTGAGAGGAATGAAGCGCTACGAACTTCGATCTCGATCTTCAGCCGCCGAACAACAGTTCGACTATCGTCCAAGGTATCTATGAGGTAAACTTTTTGTACTTCCGGTCCATTGTCGTCATCGTGCGAAATTTGTATCGCAAATTATTATAACACCGCAATTGTCTCGTGGATTCAGTCAAAGTCGGCAGTCGATCGGCCAAAAGTAGAAAAGTCGACGACGACCAAAAAGTCAGAATTCTGACTTAAGTTGGAAGTTTGACATCCCTGTAATTTTAACTGTCAGATCATAGTCATCCATGGCTGAATGGATAAGTGACTAGATGTATGACTGGTCTTCAAATTGTATTACCCCATAATTGTGGGTTCGAGCCTCAGCTATGCTCTTTTTTTTTGGTTTTGTTTTTTGTTTCTTAGAACCCAAAATTACTGTGTGCATGTGTGTATTTGACGAAAAGTATGGGTTTTTACATTTATTTTTTTTTTTTTTAGGGTTAGTTGAATGAAATGCTTACGAGATGACCTAGCGTAGTCATCAACTGAAAGCGGAGAGTTCATCTCCAACTATAATACACGTCTAGCGTCTACATCTCTCTCCCAAACTACAAAATTTCTTTTTTTGTTACGTGTATCGCGTGTGTTTTCTTTGCAGAAAGTCTGTATTTCTCTCTTTTTTTCATTGGTTCAGGCTGTGGGTGTAGTTGAAGGAGATGTTGAATTTCTTCAAGATTTAGATCTAGATCTAATTGGGAGTTGGGGCTTAGCTACTTTAATTCCATCTCAATCTACGCCTAAAGGCCGAAACAGAGATGAGATACTGTCATAAAAAAAGCCCATGGGGCAAACTTATTCCTTCACCCTTAACTTCAGTAACAAATTTTTCTATGACACATTCAGAGTTCCAGATTAGGGATTCTACTTTCTAGGCTTTGCCCGCTTGGGGATTTAAAAGCCTCCAAGACAAAAATACCCAATCGTTGATCATAGTTCTCAGGACAAATCTCCAATCAAGGGTTTTTGCTGTTCTAAAAATAATTTAGCATGACTGTATTTTGTATTGTCCATGGATATAGATCTATATATAATACTATATATTCTAGATCTAGGGCGATTGTCAAGTTTTCCGCGTTAAATTCCAACTGGTCGAGAGTCTCATACACGTTAGCATTCAGGAGGACCGTCACCTGCTCGTCGGACCTAGATCTATGTCTATATATTAGCATTAGGATGGACTTGCCCTGGTCGAGGGTCCCAGCAGGTTAAGCAGCGGGGTTGTTCTATTATTTGGTACATATAAACAACCTGGGGTAACAAATGAAAAAGCGCCAGCTTTCTCTACCTAAACTAGATCTAGATCTAGTATCGGAATTTAACGCGGAAATCTTGACAATCACCAGATCTAGATCTAGATCTATGTCTATATGCAGTGCTGCGAAGTCCGCGCCCTATTTTTAGCTACTCTGCCTAAATCTCGCGAAATCCCGTTCCTGTATTCAAATGAGGTATTAATCATTCTCGCGAGATTTGCCTAGAATCGGGAAAACCGGAGGCGCGGACTTCGCAGCACTGACGATAGATCTAGATCTAACTCTAACAGCAATTGACTATAGTTTTTCTCACTAAATTTTGTCATATTCTGATCTAGAGATTTGACAGAACTTGATCTAGAACCCAGATCTAGTTCCATCTAGACTAGATTTAGATCTAGCTAGAGGATAGACTTGATCTTGATCTAGATCTAGACTAGATCTGAGATCTAGTGATGAGTGTTTGCATTTGCATATATAGAACTAGAACTAGAAGATTGTCTAGATCGTCCCCATCTAGACTCTAGACCTATTCAGTCTTTGACATCACATCAGGTTCGTCTGGTCGTACAGAAACAGCTGTCGATACTTATTAGCTTGCTTCTGTGATAGTTCATTTTACCTTGAAGTAACCCCCTTCGTAGAGAGTTCCTGGAGGACCAAATATTGCTACCTCCCACTCGAAAATGTTGTCATCGTTCACAAGTTTCACACGGAAACCTTCCACAGGCTCAGTCTGAATCTTTTTCAACTCAAGCTGGAGAGCCTTAACGGCACTCCCTGCTGGACTCTGTGCCATTGTCAAAGATCAGAGCACTACACAGAAGAATTATTTAGACTGTAGACAGAACTAACGATCCACACGGGTGTGAGAATGAACGAAGGAATAATGGTTTTAGTCTTTGTGAGGACTGAGTCTAAATATGGCGTTAAAAATAGTGACGTCACAATGTTGTGAAAAGCAATAGTCGTAAAGTGGTCGTGATATGAGTGATCATCTTTAACTGAAAACTGTGTTAACTTTTTATTGAAAAATCACATACCAGGGCTGAAGAAAATGAAGAAATTATTAACATATTATGATGAGCCAAAAAAAAAGGACAAGAAAGTGCTTTACTATTTTTACGACAAGATATTATGAGACGATTTGCATTAGTTAGTCTCAACAGGAAATATGGCCGCTGATCTGACAGACCAGGAAGAAAGGGTATGTGATGTTCTATCAAAACAGTTGGCTGCCACAGGCCTCCTCATTTTTTCTTTATTTTACAAGTCTGAAAGAGCAAAGAAAGCTTTTGTTTTTATTCGAAGCTGGAGATGGCCATCAACATAACGTTTGCGATGCTTTTGGGTAGCAATCGGCATAAAATTTACTAACAGATGTGGTTGTCGACATTGTCGTTGGTAACACTGAAAGAGATGCAGAGTGGAATAGATCTAGATCTAGACTACATCTAGATCTAGATCTAACTAATTTAGATCTAGATTACTAGAATCTAGATCTATATCTACAGTATTCCTAAACTGAGAATTATGCAAAAAATCTATGGGGAGTATGCAGTTACAAGTGTTTTGGTCCTCCTGTGTGTGTGCTTCAGTTCTACATCAGAATTTAAAGGGGATTATGACAATTTTGTGTAGGAACATGAAGGAAAGATTACCTTTGGTTAAGAGGAATGAGGTCAGATTCAAAGGGTTCTAGCCGTTGCAAAGTTGCTTGTCTGGGCTATGAAATGAGGGCATTTTGATAAAAAAATAAACAACTATGCACTTACCTCACTGTGCAATAACGGCACTTTTAGGTCCTCAAAATCAACTTTTGACCAAAAAATGCATTCTGTACTATCAATAAGAGGTCAAAGAATAAAAGTATTGCTAGAACGCAAAATCAACAATTTGACTCAACATCGATTTTTACTGCTGACCTTGGCCTTATAACTTACTGCTTAATTAAAAAAGGGAGCTCTCGACCTCAGTCCCTAGGCTTTCTTATTCAGAATCTATTGACTGCATCTCCTGATAGCTGATGATTTATCAAGTATGGTTGATGTCTATTGGAATCTGTTGCTGATGAATACCCGGCTTTTCTAGCTATTTTTTCCTTCAATCGATTGTTCAAAAACAATATTTCTGCCGTGAGTTACAAAACCTCCAAATACCTTAAGAGTGGAATGGCTTTACAATCAGTGTGTCCACCGAGTCATTCATTGTTCAAGTGTTGGGAGAAATATCAGTTTATATGTACATCATGACAGTCACAGTTTATTTTAGTACTTGTACTTCAGGCGATAGGGAAAGAGGAGGCCCAGAGGAGCTTCAGTTCATGAAGTAGCAATGATTTTTCATCACAGAAAAATCACACTTTTTCACCAGCTGTCACAAGCATGGTTACTTCTGTCATGCACCAACAATGGACAGATTCCATTGTTTTGCATTGTGGATATTGCATATATATCTATACTGTACTTGAAAGTGGTTGAAACCAGTGTTGTGGAGCCGGCCTTTTTTTCAGCTGGCTCTGGCTCCGACCTTAAAACCTGGCTCTGGCTCCGGCTCCACTCTGGCTCTGACCTTGACACTGTAATTTCACTATAATTTCATTGATGCCTATTACGTCATTGATTCCCTGGTACCACTTGAGCAATTTATTTTAAGATACAGTGGTGAATGAAAGACAAAAAC
>JBCAUA010000009.1:1360967-1375971 GCA_038406235.1 Peronia verruculata | reverse complement strand
TAGGTCTCTACGACAACCGAGAAGGTAAAGAAAAATGAACAGTGCGTCGCCCGGGGTCCACCTATCATCTACCAAAGGATATATAACCCTGTGACTAAAGTGTACAGCAAGAGGGGTTCGAATCATCTGATCACATAACACAATAGTGTTATTTTTTTACCACGGTTGTGGACAGCTGAGATAACCATCACTACAAAAGGTTGAAAAGCTTATAAAAACCTGACAGCCAGCGTGCGCACCTCGCTGTTGATAGTTTGGTTGACTGAACTGGGTGTTTGTTACTCAAAGAAAACGTGTTTTAAACTAAAATTAAACGTGTCATACTATCGAACGTACAATTCGGATCAAGCGGCCTCGGAAGCCCGTTATTCAATTAGTAATTATCATTATTGCATTTTGAGAATAATGTCAAAGATAATAAGCTTTTTGGGGGTAATGTACACAAATCCATATATGCAACAACGGTGTGTGCCAAATTTGGTGTAGATCCGTACAGCAGTTCTCGAGTCTATAAGCCTAATGTGAGTTTTCTTGCGATTTTATAATATAGATTATGCAGTTGTGGATGTACATACTAATCTATAATATAAATACATGCATGCTTTCATCCATTTGTATATCAATCGGTAGATTTTATCAATAATTTTGGTTACTAATTAAGAGGTGTGAAGGATCTGGTGGAGATCAATGCAAAGAAGAAAAAAAACAAATTACGATTTCTTTGAAACATACCTTTTGATGGTGTGAACCATGCTCAGACATTTCTTGATGCTACCAAGAAACGATACAGCTGGAAAATTTTAGGTATGGGTGTTTGTGTGATATTTTTCTCATTTACGAAGATATCCTCATTACTTGTATTAATACAAGTACTAACTTAATTACTGGCTGGTGACCCCTATTTTGTTATGTAAGACATTTACGTGTAAATGAAATAATACCCATGGTGTAAAAGATGATAGAAATGTGTGAAACAACACTGTAACTTAAGTCACAATGAAATGTTATCGCTCTAAACGCCATGTGTGAAAATTAAGCTGAAGGGACATAATTATATCTCATGTGTGATTGGGCACATGTACATGCATACAAAATGTCACAGAGTCAAGATTATCCTGACAATGATTTACCACTGCAAACAACACTCATTCTTCAGATTCTGCACACACATACAAAGATACAGGTAAGAACAAAATAACCATCACAGTAGCAGGTAATTGTCAAGTACATGTATTTTTATACATATCAAAATAAATAAGTTTCAAATAAATGTATCTTTACACTTACGACTTGGTAAAAAAACCAAAAAAAAAAAAAAAAACAAACAAACAAAAAAACAAAACAAGAAACAAACTAATGAATACACAGTATTGTACCGAGCTAAGAGGTCAACAAGGAACTAGTGGATCCAACGACAGCCTATCAAGGCAGGTCTAGACTACAGAAAGCAGGAGGTCGTCTCTTCAAATATCATATGAACTTAGTGTACAACTTTCTCCGTGGATAATTACAACTACAGGAATCTAGTGAATACCTTATATTCAGCCCAGTCAATCCATACTTGATTTGGTAGGCACAAAGAAAAGCTTAAATTAAAAGCCAAATGGTTCATAAGGGGAGAATTATGATAGTATTGATAGTTTACAGAGATATTTATTATAACTGTTGAAAATCAAAATGAAATGAAGATGTCAAAATGTGGCAAAAAATGTTTGTACATTCATGTTTTCAGGCATCACTGTTGTGGAAGTAGACAGTATACATAATATTCAGTTGTTATGTTGTGATTTGCATTTTGTGCTGTAAGCTTTTGTAAATGCTGCAAAGAGGCAGTGGCGTCATAAGAAGAGTTGAAAACAATGGAAACATGTAGAAAGAATCTATCAGACAGTTCAGCATAACATACAAAGGTAATCAGTCACTTCATACGGTGGATTTCACATGGAAATACTGCATAAATATGATGAAGCATTTTCTATGATAGTATTTAAAAGAGGACTATTCACGAATATTCTCACTGTGAAACAGAAATGAAAAAAAATTGGACAAGTCAAGTACTTCCCACAGTAAAGAAAGGAATATCTGAGGTTACAGAGAAACAGCTCTATAAATTTAAAATGATGTCTCTGAAGAAGGATTAAAGTTTTAAAGACTCAAAGAGTTGACAATCAACACAGGCAGTTGTTACCTAAGACAAGTGCTGAAGTAAATTTCGGATAACCAGAACTGTTCCCTTAGAGATGGTAAAAGTTCAGGTCTTTCAAACCTCATTGATTTACTGAAAGTTAATGTTAAGGTGCCCTAACTTAGCAACAGCCCAGTATGTTTTAAAGTACAAGTACCCAACTCCAGATCTTGATGGCTTTTTTTCTTTATCATGATACAGAATACAGGATTATACCTACAGTCAAAAGTGAAGAGAAGATCAAGGCTCAGATTATAGTATGGAGAAAATGGGGAAAAGTTAACGTTTAGGTGCCCAAGCTTAGCAACAGTCCAGCATGTTTCGTAGCACATGTACCCAACTTCAGAGTTGGTTTGCTTTTTTCTTTATTGTGATACAGAAGAGGATGCCCCACTCCCAGTACTGTAGTAATCTCATAAATCTGCTTTGAAAAACAGGCCACAGAAATCACATACACAAAAAAAAAAAAAAAAATTAGCTTAAGGGGATTTACTTCAGGACAAAAAAAAAAAAAAAAAGATAAAAAAGAAGAAGAGGCCCTGATACATGATTATATTAGATTTTTCTCTCTTATTCTTTTATGAAGAAAATGTTCTAATACAAACAGAGGATCGACTTCCTTTCAGCTCTTGCTTCTCTCCCTTAAGATATGATTGTACATAATGCCAGTGAGTATTTATCTAATTGTACACATCAAACAACAATTACATGTCTTATGGAAAACATGTCTTTGAGGTCCCCGAGTAAACCCTACAATAGTATATCATACTGTGGTTACTTGTAGCTATGTCTAACCAGATACTGAATACAATTAATTGTGCAAAAACTAATTGCTTTACTATTGTATTACAAAACTACCTTATGGGGCATGAACTGACAGCTAATATATTTGAACAAAATTTCAGTTTGCAGACTTCCATATAAAATCATTTGATCTCAAGGAAAATCTTACAAAACAAACCCATTTATACAGGTACATAAATAGAGTATACTATCCTTTCTCTCCCACTAAACTGATGAGAGCAGATCTACCAACAACCAGCCTGAATTTCTACATAACAAGATATCTGAACCTTGGGACGTTCTCAAAGCTCAAAAGGATTCCTCTTAACTTTGGTTTCGAAGCCATAAAAACAACAACAACAAAAAAAAAAAAAATCGGATGAAAAGTACACAAGAAGTGAGGCCTATTTTATTAGAATTATTTTTCAGTATTTCACACTTATCATTACATGCATCTAACAAAGACAACACACTGAATCTTAAACAATCATTTATTTTCAGATCTTCTTCCAAGATTAATGAACGAGGCAAACAGTATGGATGACCCCCCCCCAAGGAACAGCAGATGTTTCTCCTATCATTTTAAAGCTTGTTTGTAAATATTGATAGACAAGAACATCTTAATCCTAGAAGCATCAGAGATCAATCCATTTAACATTTAACAGCAGGTCTTCATACTTTGTACAAAAAGTCATTTCAGTCTTATCATCTTTCATGGGTTTAAGGTTTCATAAAGAAGGCCTAATTTACATTGCATTTCTGTAAAACTTAAAAATATCATTGTTCAAAATCAGTACTTTTTTATGAAAACTTTCCCTGACTCTAGTGCAATCCACTGACAATTCAAGGGTTATTTGAAATGACAAATAAAATGCAAACCTGACATTAAGTTCATCAACTGTTTTCATATCCATACTGGAGATTTTCATATCCATACTGGACAGCTCTTTTCAAAAACTAACACACTATTGCAGTTCTTCATGCAAACAATACAAATACAGAGACAGTCACTAGGAATCTCAGCCAATCTGTTGAGAAAACAAAAAAGACAATCCAGCCACTGCCGGAGGGAAAACAGAAAAAATAAATCAGCCCTGAACGCTCCTACAGGCCAGAGTGACAAGATTTGATACATGGTCAGAGATTACTATTACATGTATCAGCCAAAGATTTCAAAAAGACGGTTTTGGATGTTTTATATGAGGAAATTTATCAAAAGGCACGAACCTGTACTTGGGGTCAGCACAAACGATTCTTTACAAAGGACACGGAAATTCAACTTGTCTCAGGACAGTACTACGATTTAGTTATAACGCATCCCCGAGTAGAAATTTTATAGGAAACTAAAAACAACTGCAGGTAATCACAGAAAAAAAAAGTTATTGTACTACCTTTTTTATATCAGTGTAAAGACAATTGCATAAGCAGATGTGAATTGAATGTTTTGAATATAAAGAGACAAGTACAGATGAGACTTTTTAAAATTTCATTACTAAATGAGTATAAAGAAGCCAAGTCGTCCAGCTGGATAACTAGCTCATCCAAGTTTACAAAAGTTTATATCCTGAATGTTCATCACATTGAAGTAAAATTTATAACAGTCACTCTGGATTGTAGAGGGATAAGGTTGGGACAAGACAGAGAAAAAACATGCAATCTGCTGATAAAGATAAAACACAGTGGATGTTGAGGAGAAAAGTTTAATGCTTCATGTATATCACCATATTCCAAGACAACGAACGCAACCTCATCACTTGACTGACAACCGACAGAACTGATGTTGATAAATTTTACACAATTCCACCACAAAAATGACATGAAAAAACAAAGAATAGCGAGTGCTAGCGATGAGATTAACTGCTGCCTAAAGTCAAACTTGTGACAGTCCCAATGCACTACAGCACAAAGGAAATAATTACATCCATCTTGAACAAACAGAAGTAGAAAAATGTTGCTCATTTCTTTTCAAACAGCTGATTCATGATCTCTTTGATGTTGAATTGGTCTTTCTCTCACCAATTTCTTGACTTGGTAACATAAAATGTGTATCAAGTGGTGGTGGCTTGAAATGATACAAGAATTTATATTGCATTTCCATTTTTATGAAGCCAAAGACATTCTATATTTGCTACAATCAGTTAACTGCACTAACGATTCCTTTCATATTGGTGTTCTGAGAATTTGACAGGAGCATAGTTCGAACACTGAAAACTGTGCAGTTGTCATAGCACTTTGAAGATTGACTCAGACATGAGATATGGCTGAAAAGGATGCCTTGGCAATTGAAGACTAAAATATATGTGAACAAAATGTATGTCTGTCTTTTTGACTCTCAGTCTCATATATAGATATGATATGAGACATAACACAGACCTGTATAATATGTATCTTTGGCATCTAACTGATTGACAGAATACTTGATTGACTGATGGATTGATGATCTGATTGAACAAATTGACTGATTATTTTGTCTAGTGTGTGCAATATTATCATGGCTAGCAAAGTCAGAACAAGCAATTTTAATCAAATAGTTGTGCTGAATTTTTGTCAGGTAGAGACCTAGCCCATTTAATCTTTGCCATATTAAAACTGCCATTTTGATCCTCTACAGCTATATGTAAAGAACATTCCCATTTTTCATACTTCACTAAGAGAACAGTGATATTTCTTCCTACGTCAATTTAAACACATGTTTTTTAAAGTTTCTTACCATCCAGTTTACATCACTAATTTGCAGCCAAGAAATGCAAATTCTTTGTTCTGTTGAAGTACAGTGTGCATCTAGTGCATCATCAATAACATTAAACAGTGTATTCATGCGCTAAAGATTCCCAAGAAAGAATGAATCATCTTATTAGAGAAATTTTGAACAGTACATCTTGACTTTTGCACGGCAAGCAAAAGCCATTCAATAATCTTTCATGGTAATATATGGGGGCCGATCTTGAAACACATCTCTTGTCCAAAAAGAATAAAATTTTTCAAAACTACACGTTTGGTTAAACTTGCCCTCACTTAAGCTATATCTATTCACACTTGAAAGGCTGAAGTAAAGTGATTCGTGACGAGGTAAAAGCCAATGGAACAGTTCAGTGAGAGAATAACCAGCATCAACTCAACAGCGACCACAACAGCAAACAGCAGTAGCAAACAGCAACAGCGAAGCAGCAGCACAAACTGATCTTGACTTATATCAGAGAAATAAACAAACAGACAGACAAACAAACAATCAAACCCAGAAAAAAATATGACCAGTAGCATTAACTGCATTCCCCATGCGTACAGTCTAGCAAACAAACAAACAAACAAACAAAAAAAGATTCATTGCACTGATATTATGAAAAAAATGTTGGCACGACCTGAATAAATACACAGCATGTACAATTATGATGTTAAAAAAAAAAAAAAATCACTAAAAAAAAAAAAAAAAGGAATAAAACAGCAAATCGTAAACAATAATCAAGTTCAAAGGTCAGATTCACATGGAAGAGGAATGAGTCAACATTTACATACACATGACACAATCATGATAAATGTCATGTATACATGAAAGCATATGCATTCCTCTTGTATTCCAGAGACGTCATACATAAACTGTGTTGTTAGCAAGTAAATGCACCAGTACACATCCAGTACGCAGTGTCGCCAAGCTCAAACTATGAACTTTGATCACACCAACAAATACACACCATAGAAAACTTGAAATTGTACAACCTTGCTCATTGAAAAGATCCCAGACACGTATGAAATGTGCACACATTTCAACCGCAACCATATGTCTTCAGGTGTTAACAATTCACACACCTACATACAAAGTCAAGCACTCTGCACACACAGGCCTTTTTGAGTCCATGCAGATATTTCTTCGATACAGAAAATCGGGAGATGAAAAATGGGGACATTTAAAGTGGTAATATTTACAGTCATGGCTACCATTCACATCAAACAAAGCCAACTCAAAATGTACAAAACATACCAAGTTTACAAGCAAGTATCATACACAATTCAGCATACAAATGTGGTGATTTTTGAACAGTCATTTTTTAAAACTGAAATGTGGCCTCACAGGGTGATTTTCTATCTATTTATTTACTAAGCCATCCGACACAGCTTACTATTTTCCTTTTCAGACTCAAAGACAACTTAGTCTCTATTTATATCTTGTTACATGCCTGAGTTAAAAGAAAGAAGAAAAAAAAAAACAAACAAAAACTCCCTAAAATGAGTGTTTTTTTTTAAAAATTGAAAATCACCTAATAACAAGTAACATTAAGTAATTTTTAGGTTCAGTTTTGAATTATCCTCCACAATCTATTAATGGTGAAATGCAAAAAAGCAAGACAAACAGTAATCTGCCAGTAATACAGCAAGATGTATGTCTCTTCCAGGTGCTGGGAATATATTTTGCAAATTCAGAACAAAATAGGGCCTAAATCTTACAGGAATTTTACATCAAACATCAGTGCTAGTTGATGGACAGGAAAATTAACTGTGTAAATATCATTCTATTCATCAATATTTGTTTGCCTTTTAGTGGCTATAGCCTTTGGCATGGCCAGTACGGCAAATCTCAGTGATCTGAAATAAGACTGCATAGAAATATCAGCTATAAATTTTTACTTTAATTCGAAGAACTTTTCTCTGCCTCCCACTGCTGTTGAAAATCGTACATCGTATGAAGCTTCTCTCATAAAGATCAAGGCTATTGTTTCAACCAGACTGCGTGCTAAGTCACAGCAATAAAGCTTCTAAAAAGAATGATTTCAATCTGAAGACCCACAATCGTAATGGAGGGGGGGGGACGTCCTATCAATATCGAAGTCTCTCTTAGGGAAAACAGCATGAAAAGTTCTGACCTACTGAAGCACACTGACACAACATCCTACTTCACTGATATGGTTGTATCACTCGTAGGGCTTTGGAAGAAATATGCCAGCTCAAAAATAAAATCAACATTATCACTCAGTCGTTTCATCTCCAGTGGCAATCATTTAGGCTAATCACTTTTCACAACAGATACCACCATTTTACATGGTTTCCAATAAATAAGTATGACGGAGGGGAAAAAAAAAAAATGGAAAAAAATCACAATACTGATATACCTAAAATAACAGTTTTAAAAGGGGAGGAGCACACAAGACAAGAAAACAAACAAGCAAAAAGAAACAAGAACAAATTTTAATGGTGACTAACAAGCACTCTGTTTCCAGTTTTTTTTTTTGTTTCTATTCTTAATTTACCACTGTGGTAGGTGCAGTTCAAACCGAAGCTCTAGATTGCCAAAGACATGTCAGTTTGACTACAATTTATTATTCCAAAATACCATGATATAAACTTTCAAACACACATACATATTTAAAAAAAAAAAAAAAAAACTAAAAAGATTTGGTTTCCACTGAGAAAGTATATCATTCAACACAGTTTTTCATATTAACAACAACATGACCATTATTTGATACACTTAGTTCCATACCGAACACTGGAACCAACAATTGTCTATTGATATGAATAAATTAAAATGGGACCAAAAGGAAACAAAAAGCAGAGGGAAAAGTGGCCAAAACAAATCAACAATTTCATTTGTTAAGCAACAAGAACACTATAACTTAGTGAAATACTTAACTAAGAATCAATATTATGCAATCTGGCTCAACATATTTGCCATAAGTGATCAACGAGCCCTCTTGTGCATTTCCATACATACAAAAAGGTTACAGGAACTAGCTGTGGTGTTCCATCAATGACTTGGAATATATTTTATGACTTTATCAAAAGAAACTGTGTGTTGTTTATGGCTTACAAAAATGAGAAGATAAAAATGTGGTTAAGTCTTTGTGGTTATAGCTTGCAAAAGGAAAAAGAGAGAAAAAAAAAAAAATTATGTTTTATATATAAAGTTTTTTGCGAGAAGGACAAATCATCAAAAACACTGAAATGAGTAATTACTTATTAATCAGCCCAATTCTGTTTGTGGATTAGACATGTAATAACTGGATTGAGTGAATATCAATCCAAACAATGCTATGTTTATAAAACTGTAAATATGCAGAGTATCAAACAGTACTGTCTTTCGTCCTTTGAATGGTTATTAATTAAACAGAATATACATGATCAGTTACTGTCAAAGTTTTAGCTTTAGAAGCCTAACTGACTTGAGAGCCACTGCCACTGGACACATAACACTGAGATTTGTGGCAACGTTACTCTTCATGAACTGGATAAGTGACAAACAGTTCAGAATGTCTTACAGTATAGCAAAACCTTGAAGTCTGGTCAATTGTCAAGTTGAGACAGTTCTTCATAAATATCAATTTGATACTTAACAGTGACACTGAATTAGTTCACTTTTGTCAGTTTGATGCTTCAGGCAATTTGGCTTTGAAGGGCTTTGAGGTTTATATAGTTTATATTTGTATGTGGATGGCTATGCTTTACTATTCTGAGCTTCTAAATATTGGTCTCAGATTGTGACAGGGTCACTATTGGTTTCACTTCCAAAGTAACTTAAGACTTATATGTCTACTATTTCTCTTGTTGGTGAAGAGATCATTAGTCACACTAAATAGGGATTAGTTTTTCATAAGCCCAGTAACTTTCCTTGTTAGGCTTAATGTTTGTATAAAATACATTCTAAAAAAAGACAAAATTTTAAAAATAAATCACTTTAGTTGTTTCTCAGTAGAATGCTAACTATTGGAAAAATCTACCAAAATTCTTGCTAAAAGGGAAACATATTTCCTCAACACCATTAATTTTCAAAGATTTTGTCATGGTATTCCTTTCAGATACAGAGGGACAAAAAACAACTGAGTATTTCCTTTCTTGTGATACTTTCAGCTAACTTTATGTCCAGCAAAGGGAGGTACTTTGGCTAACACAAAACAATTCCCATTAGAAAAAGCCTAGCTGTCTGTGTTTGATACAACATGTTTAACTGGACAATGCAGGTCAATGAAGTTTGAACAAATTCACCCTGTGGATGTTAACCACCATACTACATTTTCATCTTGGCTGAGGAAATTATTACAGAGAGCTTCTTCACGTATGATGATTCTTCATTACTACTATAAGCCTTTCAATGCATGTAATGATATGTGTTTCAGCTTTTCTTCGAACCTGATTGTTTGCCTGTGCAAATGTGCCATCATTATCTATGTAAAAAGTATAAATCCGACTGCTTCGGGTGTTAGCTAAAACTTAAATTAGTAAAAATCAAGAAATGACAAAATAATGTACGGTTCCAGGTGAAATGAATGCATTCCTATTTGAAAGTGAGTTTTTTTTCTTAATGAGTGTGTAAGCAAGAGCAGGATGAAGCTGCAGAAATTTGGTCCATACAAAAAAAAATAGAAAACCAATGATATTTTGTTTAAGATTAAAATGATTATGTATTTAATCACAAATGCAAAATACTGCGAGGGCAGAATTATTCATCCAATTTCTATAAAAACTTATTTTTGTTTAAAAAAGAAAACTCTAGTAACCCATTACACTTTCAGACCATTCATGACATTGTGCATGCTTCTTCCACACTACCAAATCAGTCTTAAGTCTTTTCATAAAGATGAATTATTCCACTCAACACATTTCAAACACATCTTTCACTCTCCGTCTCAGAATCTTTCATTCAAATTTATTGTTATATGACACTGGCAGGCAACTTGTCAAAGACATCATTCTTGCCCTGCTGTACACTGCCGCGCCGCCGTGGTAATGTGGGATGTTCGGGACAACCATTGGTCGTGAGGAGCTCTGTGCACTCGGATGATCCTGAGCTTCGGGCATACCACAATGCATTGCGTCCTTCGTGGTCCACAACTTTGACATTGGCATTATACTGAAATGACCAGCACAAACCAGATGAATCATTCAATACTGTGACCATTTCCACTGCAAATTACAATCATAAAGCTACCTCTTGAAAAAGACAAAAATTCTGCGGCTCAATCTATACTTTAGAAGATACAAGTATCTTTACGTGTTAACCTACTGGGGGCCAACACTTCCAAAAAACGATCAAACCTTTTTTTTTTTTTTCAAAAACAAGTTTAACACAAGCATAACCATTTGAAATAAATTCCAGAAGTCTCCCTAAACATGTATCGAGTTCTGTTACTGACTTCACTATACTGATAATTTAGGTGGACATAACATGGAAGAGACAAATGGAATCTATATATGGAAGAAACATTGGTTTCATTAAATTCAACATTTCTATCTGTCAAATTCATGGTTCAACATATAAGGAAAAAAATATATATGTCGAATTCATGGTTCAATATATAAGGACTGAGTCACGGCAAAGAAAAAAGTGGCATATGGCAGACTTTTTACATCAAACCACAAAAATAAAATGGGGTCCTCCGACTGGAAGTAAAATCTGATATTAACAGTCAAACTTCCCACAAATAACCCTGATGACTTTAATGCAGAAGCATGGTTATAGGGAATGAAACTGTAAGGGATCACCTACCCATAATAACAACTGAACAAAGACAACATTGCCCAGGGCTGCTGCGATATGGAGTGCTGTTCTGCCATCATCTTTGCTGTATGGGGCATTAATATCCTCAGCTTCTGCATGCCCTAAGATAATGATGATGTTTCGAATATCCTCCCGAACAAGAGCATCAATGAGTTGCTGTAACCAGAAAAATCAATTGTCAAAAATCTTAGGTCATTTCAGTGTTAAAATCACACAATACTGCTTGTAGCAAACTTAGGTCAAATTGTTATAGCAGATGATGCCAACAACTGTGCTTTTATCATTGTGTAACTTTGTCATTATGGCATGAGCATATATGAAAACTGTTCTTGACATATGCCTGAGAATAACATGGGTAAAGCCAGTGTACAAATGCATCTATATATCTCACAATAGTGAAATTATTGTCCATCCATCGGCAGACACCCCTTTACTTCCTTATCTACATCTGCTGTGCTATAAGCATTCTAATAACAGACTTTTTTTTTTTATGATTTGGCACAATATGTTTACTCTCTTCTTCCACTCCTCATGCTTGCCGCACACTTCAAAAAATCTGTAACTTCTTACCTGATTTATTGGAATATCTATATAAGGTAGTGGGGGTAGAAATTCTTTCACTTCATATTTCGCTCTGATCCACCTCTCTTTCTCATCTCTGATGATTAAAAATAATGCAAGAAAACTCAGTTGACAGGTCTAATTTATAACAGAAATCAACAGATCTGGACATAAATTGAACAAAAATTGGTTAGTCGGTTTTCCTCTAGCATTCACATTTGAAAATCCTCAAAACAATGACAATTACCAATGCTTTTTTTCTAAATGAAATATAAATGATGTCCAAAAAGTCATCTCCCTAACACTTATTCTGTGAAATATGTATTAAATTCTTTTTTACATGGTGCTCACACATCAAGTTGTTAACAATCTTAAACAGCCATTTTAGAAAAAAAGTGTAACATATGGCAAAATTGAAAGATTTCTGGCAGAGCTCCCATCTGATCACAGAGTATTAATTCACACAGCATATTTCACAGGTTAACAAATTCAGCACTATGTTTCACACACTTTGAAATATCTGTTCTTTAGATGTTGCAGATCACTTCATACAATATGAAGGACCATCTCTTTCATGAATGCTTAATACAAGTTTAATTAGTTGCAAATGCATGTCATTTTTTTTTCTTCTTCATGTCTCCCTCATCAATGGACTGAGAAATGAACAGATTTCAGATTTGTCTTGCACCCAGGGCAAATGAGTCGCAAGTCGTGCCAGGAGAGTTCAAGTCACAGCCATGTTTTTACTATTTTCCAACTATGATACCAAAATATTTCTTTTCTTATACGGATTAAAAAAAGGTTAAATTGACGCTTTGTGAAAAAACAAATTTAGTATCTTAGTTGGAAAGTAGATAAAAACGATAAAAAAAAGTGGTATATCTTTGTTGCCCGGGGCGACTTCTGACTGATTTGCCCTGGTCGCAAGACATTTGTTTTCAGTGCTTTAATAAGGCATTTATGGACCAGGTCAAGAGAAGCGCATGTCCCAGTAGGCCATGCAGACAGAATTACCTTTGTGAGCTCTGAGTCGGCCTAGGTCTGCCTTTAGTGTTGGCTTCCCACACACTGTTGACTGTACTGTTGCCTATTGCTGTCATTACTTTCACTATGTCATTCCTGTAACAATAACAGAAAACAATGGAAATGAATAAATTCTTCAGGACAGATTAGAAAGGAGATTACAAAAAAGAAAAAAAAAAAAAAAAGGAAACATAAGAGAAAAAATTTTTTTTTAAAAATCTGGAAATATAAGTGAAAAAAAAAATTATTTCTGCCAGCAACTGACACAAAACATACCACAGTTCCTTGTAACAATTACTAGAAAAAAAGTGAAGTACTGTTGATTTTAATCTGACATCTGACAAATCACAGCATCCTTGTTAATTGTTGAGAGTAATAAAACCTCTGCTTCTTAACCACAGAACATCATCTCCATATCTTGTTTTGTTCAATACAATTCTGACAAAAACATGTTCTGCAAGTGAATGTAAGGGATTCAATGAGCAACTCACTCAGAAATATGTTTATAAGTACAACTGTCTATGAAATGGCAAATGATATCGGAAAGGCTTTACCGAGAAATAAGACCTAAACCTCCCATCAAGGTACATAAATATGATAAAATTTCATCCTAGTCAGGGCTCAGTGTCACAGTCCCCATAGGATGGTTATTATGCTAATACACTGCTGATACCAAAGGATAACATATTTTGTACTTCAAATCTCGAGTTGTCAAAATCCTTTTTAAAAATAAAAGAAAAACAGAACTCCACACTAATAATCAAGCATCAACACTGGAAAGCAAAAAGATGGCTTGCAATGGCTGATATTGAAAAGAATTTGCAAGTACATTCTTGAAGCATATTATAAACATCATAATGTGATTTTTTTTTTTTTTTTTTTTACCTTTCACCTCAATACTCTGAAATGCCTTTTCTACGAAAAACAAACATTTTCTACTCACGGCCATTCATCGAGATCAAGAGAGCGAACTCTGGATATGTGTGTTCCCAAGTTGCGGTGAATGCCAGAGCACTCGATGCACACCAAGGCTCCCAAGTTTATACTTGCCCAGTCGGGACCTGGAAACAAATGTGGACAATATCATGACAAGATCACAACTCTGGGTCCTATCTTTGATTATTTCAAGCTCACACTGAGATGAAATGGCCAAAAAAAAAAAAAAAAAGTAAGGCAATGATATATAAAACAAAGGCTTTGGATGCCACAATATAAAAATCAGAATGATTCCCCAATGAACAGACTTTGATTAAAATAGACAAAGGAGGTTGAAGACAAATAACAAGAACAAAAAAGAACTTGAACAGAAACATTTGCAGCAGATTGCATTTATCATCAAGATCCAGTGACTAGTAACATTTGCCAAAACAGTACAAGAAGACCAAAGCTAGAGGAGTCATACAGGTCTCAAGTTTGTAGCTTTTCACTGCCTAGACTCGCATAAAATTTGTCTCTTGTTTTTCTTCAGGCAAAGGTTAGAGATGTTGACTGTCAGCTATGGTAAATGGACATCCCCATGTAAATTTTTATCACAAGGACTCTGAATTTCCCAGTTCTGTTGTTATGACATCCTTTCTCAAAATTTGAGTGTTCATAATTTTAAGATCAGTGGTCTAGGAGGCCCACAGAAGCTTGTAGAACTAAAAAAAAAAAGTAAATTCTGGTGGTGCTATGTGAGGCTCCTACCATCTACAGTGGTGACGGAGACTGATAGATAGACTGACACACACAATGAGTTAAGGTACAATAAACAAACTGTGCCAACTTACCAGGAGCCCCACAGTCTGCACAAGCAGTGTTGCCTCGTGTTAGCCGAATGGCCTGGATTCCAGCAGGATCTGAGTTATTCTGTTTCTGAGGACAAATAAAAAGTAAGAATACAAGGATCAGCTTTAACTCTTTAAGGCCCATCGGACGGTGGCACCGTCCGAGAGTCACGTTCATTACGCCCGGCGGACGGTGGGAGC
>JBCAUA010000009.1:1348382-1360867 GCA_038406235.1 Peronia verruculata | reverse complement strand
TGCATGTATTACTCTTTTTTTCATGAAATTACTCTTTTTTTGAGTCCTGATTACTATTTTTCATCATGAGAGTGTGGCAGGTCTGTGAGTGCATATGTTATAACAGCCAAATTTGAAAGGAGTCCTTTTTTGTATATTTGAGGAAATATATCATGAAAATCAGAAGTGTGAGTACCACTGGCTATGCTCAGTCTTCATCCAGATTAGCAGTTACGCTCATGTTCGTGAATAGTAGAACAGCAAAGTTTGAAAGGAGTTCCTGTCAAATAATTGTGAAAAAATATAATGAAAAGTGAACGCCAATTTCCTATGTTGACTATCCTTCCAGATAAGCAGTCATGCTCAGGTTGGCAAATCCAACACTAAAATCAGTTCTATGCAGTTGAACCTCATTAGAGCCCAGGATTTTAACATACGCTTATTGTACACAGTTAATCAAAGATACTACAAGCAACCTTCTCACTTCTGAGCTCTATCGCAGCACTCTGTCACAATAATGATAGAGCAAATAATTTATTTCACCTGCTCAATAGAGCAAATAGTTTGTTTCACCTGCTCAACAGAGCGATAGTTTGTTTCACCTGCTCACCAAATTAAATTTAAAAAAAAAAAAATGATCAGAAACCAGACTACTGGCTAATGTGATGACAATTTCCAGAGGCTGCCTGTGCCATGAATGCTCTCCGTTAATGGCTTCAGTGTTTCAAATTCTATGCATCACAGAAAAACAGCAATACATCATGGCAGAAAAAAAAAAAAAAAGGAAACATACAAATGGACGCAATGAAACTTCTTCCCAACTGTAAAAGCATTTGAATTTGGATTATCTAGTTCCAGAGGGAATTTTATCCTTTTGCATCAAAACAAAAAACAAAAAAACCCTCTGGATGAGGTTGGTTTTGGATACAGAACTGAAATCTGATTGGTAAATAAGCCTCTATTTAAAAAATGAAAACAATACTGATGGTGAGTCTTAAAAAAATAAAAGGCAAAAGAAAAAGAAAAGGTAGCAGAAAGAATGTGATCTTTGTTTCATTTTTCAGCTTGATGAGAAAAAGTTGTTTCCTAAAAGATGCCCTTGAGATGATTGTAATCTTCACATCCATTTGTTTCCATCATGGGATCAAAAACATGGAAATGCTGAAGAAACATGGAAATGTAGTAGTCCCTTTATAACAAAATGAGTTGTAGGGCATGTGCTGACACTTGTGTGTTTATATGATAGGTTTAGATTTCTGACAAAAATGAAACTTCTCTATATATGACATGTACACTACCTGGATTTCTCAGTGTGAATCACAAAATGATAATAATAATAATAATTTCACTTTGCTGACAGAAAGATGAGAAATGATGCTAATTGCCATAATAGTGTTTGCATGGTGTTTATGCTACAAAATGACACATCATCCGAGCTCCAAGTGATGACGCTGTGTCTGTCTCATGTAGAATAAAATAAATAAAATGCCACATCTGGCAGATAGCCAGGGAAGAAGTCTGACTCCTGTGTTGACAGGACGACATAGTGGCCCTGGTTCCTGTAAAGCAACATGCTGACATTGATTGCAACAAACAGGCTGGGCTTGTCTAGAGGAGCCTTCAACTTTCCAAGCCATGCAGCAGCAGCTTCTACATCTGTCAGCAGTGTGATAACAGCCCAGGCCGAGAGGTGCATCTGGATTACATGCAGGCAGTATCAGACATCAGGGGGGAGGGAGGGGAGCAGATAGAGGAAACATACACACGCTAATAACAGATTCATCTTACACTCTCTCTATATATAATACGTCTTTTCTGCATCCCCGAAGAAAAACTGTTTAAAAAACATAGAGGTCAAGCCTTGAGTGTGTCTGGCAGCATGCAACAGCGTGATACAGCTATAAGGGGGGAGTGCAAAGAGAAATAGAAAACACAACATTGTTCAAACTAACAGATTCATCTCACTGCTTCTATCATCATGAACAACTGCAGTCCGATGCAAAAATATTTAAAAACAGTGACAATAGCGACCAACCTGAGGTGTCTCTAGGGAACATGCAAACCACCTATACAGACAAGGAGGAAGAGAGAGAACAAGACAACACTTCTCACCAAGTTCAATGGGTTCTTTCTACCACTCTGTCAATCCAAAGAAATCAACTAAAAGGATGGTAGCCCACAGAAATTTAGAACAAGACACTTGATCGGGGAACATGCAACAATGTGACAGGGTCAAGATAAAAGAAATAGAAATGAAAAAAAAAAAAAAAATCAGGATCACCCTACCATCATAAGAGTGCAAAGTCCCTCAAAAACAGCTGAAAGACAACTGAGCCCATATGTCTTCCCCTGCATGCAGTACCCTACAACATCTGAATAATAGAGAGGAGATTGGCAAAAACTACACACAGAGGATTCCCCTGGTTCTCTATCACCTTGAAGGATTGTAGTCCATAAAAATTTAGAATGAGAATTTAGGCTGATGATCCAGGGTTCATGTAACAATGTGATAAAGCTAGAAGGGAGGAGAGAACACCTTCCACAGACAGGTTCACTGAGTTCCCTGCTGTACTTCAAACTGAAGAAAACAACTAACAGACAAATGAGTTCAATAATTCATCTCAAACTAGGAGGATGCAACGGCGGATGACAGTAGGGGGCAACAGAGCCAGGAAATGGGATAGATCTGCACATGACCAATTCACATCATTAACCACATTAATTAAATGGTCTACAAGTTCATAGAAATTTAGAACATGAGTACAAGATTTCTAGAAAGGTGCAACAACATGATACAGAAAAGAGGCACAAACAGAAATTGAGAAAAATCACACAACGACGACACTGACATTTTTATCATGTTCTCCTTTTATCATACGTTTAAAGAAATGCAGTAACAGAGAGTTAACATGAGGATAGATAGATCTATGTCCATCTGGCTAAATGCAATATGGTATAATCTGTCCATCTAGGGACGTATAGGGTAGAACAGACAGACACATCCAGGACCAAATTTCATACCAGATCAACAACATTTGCCCTTCCTTTCTACAATATCCCACCAAGAAGGTCAACAATGAGGACTAAGGAGAGAAGGAAATACAATGCCTGATACCAACAGACAATTTTGACTAGGAAAAGACAGCTTTCAGAGCCAGCCAACCATGTCTGTAGAGACACAACCATGCTAAAACCAGTTGTGGGTGAGATGATTTAACTTGACGTACAAACTAAGATAGTATTGTGGAAAAAAACCAAGCACTTGGATTCTAATTAGGATTAACAGCTGTCTGATGGGCTAAACATGCCTCAGTGGGAGGAATCAATACTTCCATGCTTTTTGGACCCACTTTCTCCAGGGATTTTATCATTTTCTTGCAGAGATGAAGTTTTTATGTAAGAATGTAATTACGGATGACAATAAATCTTCAAACAACCCAGACAGCATCCTTGACATTTTGCTCATGACGTTTCATGTTATTCTATTCTTTGTTCCCCACTATTTGTCTTTCTATACAAAGTTTAGATTCCATTGTTGCAAGGGTTTACACATGAAACAACACAGACACCTCCCATGTTTTTCAGTAGAACCTGCTAATTTGTCACAGCATATATACTTCATTTTTTCATTATTCCACATTTACTTGATAACACAAAACAAAAAAAAAACAGCAAGGAATGCTGAGATTTGTGATCACCAAACGAATATATCCTGCACCGAACTCCACTACATGTCGATTATGACAATTCTCTCTCAGTTACCTACTGTTTGTAAGAACCATTCTCTTTGAGACCTCTACCCCCTTCTTCCCTCCTCCTATTACCATTAATGCAGACCAGCATAAAAGCCCATTTGACAAACTTGTGATGGTTATATCTCACTGATTTATATTCAGGAAGCAAATTGTAAGTTAACCTGAAAAACTGCGGCAGATAATTTAAGGATATTGTGTACAGCTTCATATATGAAAGAATCCTGGCTTACAAAACTGACCTGATCACACAATAGGCATCACCTGAGGCAAACTTCCTACTGACATTATCACACTGACATTACCATACAGAATAAACAACATCTAGGGTTAACTTTATACGGACAACAAATAAGGGAAAAATATGATAATAGGGAACACAAAAAATGGTTGATGTCACACTTCCATCAACCGAGTGCAACTGAACAATCAACCTAATCAACATCAGAGACAAAAACTGCCATTAGGTAGATAATGGAGACAGAATTTACTAACAACAAAACACCATCAGTGCAATGGGAAAAAACAAAACTGTGTTAGAAACACTAAAACAACAATCACAACAACAGCATAAACAACATAGAATAGAAAACTACATGTAATAAAATCACAACTACATGTATCTCTGGACACCTGCATGCTGCACATAGGTTCACTTTCAACTGAACTGAAAGGAAATACCCTACATACATACACACCACAATATCAAGACCTGAAGTTTTAACAAGGAACCAAACAGTGGCAAATGGAGAAAACTTCTCCAAGCTTTGTGACTATCTATCAATGTTTTCCCTAACAAGTTCTGATATGAAGGGCACATCAGTAACAGCCTCCACTGTCTCCTGTGCACTATCTGGTGCCAGAATGGCATATTTTTCCTTATTTTTCTTTCCCTCTAAATATGGCCTGACATTACTGTATTTCTTTGCCTCTGAAATTATCTCAGAAAGACATGTTTCTCTGCTAAGAGATTATAAAGATCTTGGTGGACAGATTGTCAGAATGAATTAAGACTCAAGAGAATCTGTAAAATGAAATCAATGGGATTACAAAAAGTATTTTGCATACTGTGACACTGTTTGACTTGAAAATGAGTCTTATTGTCCTAAGCTGTATTTCCCTTATCTCTCATCTACAGCACATGGAAATCCCCTTCCCCGCCCCTTTTTTATTGTGCTTTTCACAAGTGTCTAAAATAACACATATTGCCAAATATCTCTGTTTGAAATAAAAGGAAACTTTTGTTCCATGCTCTGTGCAGAATTTGATGATTCTTGACAATTTTGTACAATCGTTACATAGAAACATTTCCATTGCCACATGCTTCTGCCTACACTGAGAAACTGATGAGAAAAAAAAGCACAGAAAACATTTCCTTCAAGGTCTTAACCACAAATTGAAAACAACAGCAAGAAAGTTCTTCTTTCCCCAACTCCAACATTCAATGGACTACACTGGGAAAAACACTACACAATGAGAAGCAAAGAGTTAGTGCAAAATGTTGGATAGAAAATCAAAGCACATGAATTAACTGCTTGGGATCACAGATTGCAAGCCATAGGTGAATATAGGGCTCATGGGTAAAGGAAAGTTCTAGTTTGACCTGTTCACTTGGATCAGAACTGCTGACTATCTTTTCCATTCCAACAATGAACTGAAAATTCTTTCCAAGTGCATCTTAATGCAACTGCAGGGGAAAGATCTTGTTTCCAATTGTTCCTCAACCTCCTCTAAGCCTAACTATTCTCAGGAAAAAATGGCTCTCTATATATTTTTCCACTCATTAAATTTTATGCTTTGAGAGCAAAGCAAATGATATAGAACAATACCTTGGATCCTATGATTTCAACTCCAAATATCGGAAACACTTTTAAAATTTTCTGCCAGAAAGCAAAGAGCCAAACAGCTATCTCAATATTAGGAGTCCAAGCAGGTGTACTGAAATTTTGCTTACACAAGAAAGAGTATATCTATTACTGTAACTTCCTCATTTGAAAACACTCAAAACAACCTGGGCCCAGATCTAAATGAACAGAGAATAAATCATGCAAAAATTCAGAAGAACTAGTGAAGCTCAGTGATTGAAGGTTTTCTTTCCACTACCCATTCTTTTAAGTAAAGCCAAGCAAAGTTAGGTTCGCAGTGATTACTGATACACTTGAAACTAACCCAAGCAGAGAGATCAGGAGACCAGATTGAGCGTGAGTGATGCAGCAAAGAAGGTGCCGATATACAGACAAAATTCTCGAGTGTTGCAGTGAGGAAGACAGGCAGGGAAAAAAAGTTTGGGATGCTGCTCGAAATTTTGCTCAGACATCACAATTAAAAAAAAAAAAAAAAGGAACGGATATTGAGAGATAGAAGAAAAAAAAAAAAAAACAAGGTGACACCAATGAAGGAAGAAAGCATCCCCTTACGTTGAACAGGTTTGATCTTCGCCGATTCTTTCTGCTCTGGGTGGGGGTGGAACTCGGAGTTGGCAGATCTTTACTCTCCACAGGCTTATCCTGCAAGAGGAGAGGATGGGGGCGAAAAAAAAAAAAGGTAAAAAACATTTGAGAAACACTAGCTTTGAGACTGGGCAAGCACCCACAAGACAACACTGCCAGAAGGCCAGCATAACAACAACAACAATATAAAAAAAAGGTCCATGCTGCAGAGACAAGCCCTGACAACTACTAAGCAAAAATGTCTGTTCAGCAAACTAAGCTTTTTCTGTTCTTTTTTTTTCTTTTTTTCAGTGAAAAAGAAGGAATTCTGATAATAAAATCAGTGATATCATTTAAACGATGTTGCTTTTAAAATAACACATCTAGATCTAAATGTTTTAAAATTTTCAGTCATATGTTTTCATGTAGGTGTCATTTAACTTTTTTTTTTTTTTTTAAATAAAAAGGGAAAACAAAAAATTATGTACATTACAATGAACTACTGAATATATAACTAACTTTCGAAGAATATTTGTGTTGATGCTAATAAAAAAAACAACAAATACAATGAAGTTAGGGAAAAAAAAAAAAAAAAACTAAAGTAAAAAAATCAAGGCTGCAAATGTAGCTACCTATTACCACACAGAGGAAACTGAGTCCAACATTGACATATCTTACACTACTTCGGAGTAAAAACCAAACTGGATATTCCCAACAGATCCAGTCACACTGATCATTAATTCAACATCTACAACAAATGTGAAAACTGATTAGAGTGTCCCACATTCAGGACTTTTCATGGAATACGCAGTCTTCAAATGATGATAAACATCTGATGTACAACACATATTTGCTGGAAAAAAAAAAAAAAAAATGTTTTACTAAATATATACTACAAAATACATGTATCCATATTCACATGGCAAATCTCAGCCAGTGTCTGTTAATTTTTTTTTTTTAAATAAAAAAAATATTGATATATATAGCTCATTATATCAAATGACAAAACTTATTCCAGCAGTAAAATTTCATCACTGATGAAACTGCTTCTCTTTCAAACAGAATCCTTCATCTATATAATCCATAACAATGAATAATACAATATGCATGATCAGACAAGATTTAAAAAATAATATAGACTGCAAATGGCTCAAGAGTACTTAAGATATTTTCTTAAAGCAGTAAGCAATCGCATATTTAATCTACAACTTACAAAAGGGAAGCCAGGCCTTGTGTATATCATTTTCAAATGCATTTTGTATTTATATATTAAAGCAGTGAAAGTTAACATATTTGACACACGAATATATAACCATTATACAGCTAATGTGGGAGGGCTGATAACCAAATTCAGCTTTTGTCCATGGACAATTTTAGCGATGAGCATACTGATCATTATACAAAGAACGATGTCTTCGCTGAGCTAGTAATTTTTAATGCAAACATACACTTTCTGACTCACACAAACACAGCTTTCATTAGGGTTGATATGTAAACAGCTATACCCAATCAAAAATGTACACACACCACAGATCATATTGGAGGGGAGTTATATTTCACACATAAAGTACTCGCACACACACACTACACTCTGCAGGCCTTGTACTGAGGGAGAAAATCTAAAGAAACAATACACTAACACACCTGTACAAAGCTACAGACTCACAAATTCCTTATATATACATCAACATACTGACTGAGTCACAAAATGGCTGCAGCATGACACATGCCAGATGAAAAGACTGACTGCTAATGAAAAAGACTAGCAGTGGGGGACTACACGACACGTATTTTAACCTACTCAATGGCTCATTTCATCTTACTTTTAAAAAAAAGTTTGTACATCTTTAACTTTAACTGAAGACGAAGTTGAAATTTGTTCTTTTTCTTTTTTAAATTTATAATTGTTTTGTCTTTTTTTGAGCAGAATCCTGACTCTAAAAATTATACATGGAAATGCAATAAAGTAAAGATTATTAACTTTCTTGACTGCAGTTTACAATAACCATCATATCCTTTTCAGAATACCAATATGGGCTGATGCAATTTTCAAACACAGACACTTTATATAATAGAAGATGCAACTTCAGATTCATGGACTGGGTGGGATGAATGACACATAAATAGGCATAACTGTAAATCTATTCTCAACACAATTATCAGTTTGTTTCCTTGGATCAGTGCCTTTATGAGCACAAATGCCCCGGCCTCCTCCCCACCACAAAAAGAAAAGGATTTTGCAGAACAGGATTATAACAGTTATCCTCATGGCCAAAATCATATGCTTGACCAACTGACACACCATCTCTTTAAGCACAAACTGACATTTTCCCCATGCCATAAAAACTGTAGCTGCGAACATACATTACGGTCTAGATATGTCTTTCAACCTCCTGGTGGAGCTGCAAACAGCAAGATTCAAAATTAATGTACTCAAATTGGGGAACTCAAGGTATCAGAGAACACATATGTGTAATGCATTTCCAAGATAATGACAAGACTACAACTTTTGACATCTCTAGCTCACCCTGTTGAACCCTACAGCCTGTAGCACTGGGCAAATTTTCCGGTGTCAAATACCCCACAGCTCGATAGGCCAGGCTGACACACTTACTCCAGTCCTATGTGTCCCCTACAGTAAAAACTTGTCTAATGGGTCACAATGAGGCAAGAACATTTTGGACTACGGTGATTACAAATATCTGCCCCAATGAACGCATTTGAGGCTTGTGTTTTACAAAAGATACTGAACATGAAACAAGGAATCTGAGTTCTTGGCCCAGAAGGCCAGGGACAGGAGTTTTCCAGGCACTGGTTCAAAGGGTTAATCTACAAACAGAATCTATCTCAACTGACACTGAATGTGAGTAAGTAATATTAAACTGAAGCTTTCAAGCACCTGTCTCCATCTGCTTCACTTACAAAACAGCAATAAACCATAAAATTTGATCACTGTTTGTTTATTTACACGAACTACGGGCGAGGACAGAAAGGGGTAGAGGATTCTGAGAGAGTGTGTCCTGTTACATGCCTTTATTTAACTAAAACTTGACACAGTGATATGGTTGTTCAAATGGACACGGTGCCTTATCTTATCCTTGATGTATTTCAGGCTTAATATCCAAGATCTTGCCACTGCATCACCTTACCAACTGGGACTACAGGGCAAATTAATGTAATGATAGTCATTGCTGTCTCCCTGCTGCTAGTAATACTAATTACTAAGGAATGTCTAGCTAACTAAGAGCAAGAATGAATTAACCCCCCCCCCCCCCCCTACACACACACAGACACGCACACACAAAAGGGCACATAGGGTATCATTATATCTCTTCTTGCCTGCTAACTCACCCACAGTAGTTGTGTGACTCAGTACAGACTAGCTGCCACTGGCAACACAATACTAGATACAATGGAACTCTTTATCATTTGTGTCTAAGACCTCCATATCCAATACCCTACTTTGAGAGTATTTAAGAATGCAGTCTGCATCTCTTATGCTTATTAACATGCTGTGCATCAGACTATTCTGCAGACAATTACACTTGACACTCAAATTGCATCCAGGGGAAAGCATCCACATTATACACAGTTTCAGTCATGTTTATCCATATGCCTTGAATGAAACATTCCTTCTCCTCATCCATAGCCAATGTGATTTCTAACAATCAACACCACATTTCACAAGGAACAATCCCAAAATACACTTGCATCTTCTATCTCCACTGAAGAGAAACTATCATCCAGTGAGTTCAGAAATAACATAGGCTGACCAATATCAGCTTCGATTTTCCAGCTGGACATACAATATCATTATGTTTAATTTCAACCCTTGGTGGCAAGATTGTTTCATACCTTTGAATGACCCCCCCCCAAACGCAGAGTACTCTACCATACAAAAGACCATGTGAAAGCAAAGAACACTTTCACACTACACTGGATCTCTTATTGTGTACAGACTTTGCCAGTTATTACATTATGTATTATTTTATTCACCTTCAAATCAAACAACACAAAAATGAAAGAAAACTTGTTATTCTACTGGTAAGCAAGCTGCAGTGTTTCTGTCCCACACCTGCTCAGTTAGTAGTCAAGTTCATCAAACCTATATAAGAAAATGTAGAGAGTGGAGTGAGAGAACAAGAAGGTGGGAGAGGGGAAAAGGAGAAAAGGATCGTGGTTAGGAGACAGAGGAGAAAACTAGAGAAAGCATTAGGACAGTACAAAGAGTTGACCATGCCCTTTGATGTCTTGGATGCCATTTAGGCCTGGACAAAGACAACAATCTAAAAAAAAAAAAAATGTTATCAAATAAAACACTAATGGGCAAATCAAGTACCAGCTCCTTCCAACTTAGAATACCATGTTACTTGACTTTTCTGTAGTACCAGAAGAGTTGGATGTGGAAATACCAAACATTTTCAAACTATCACTCGCACGAGCAAGATTCCATCACATTTACAAAATCCTATTTCATTTCATAACATCTCATTTCATGTGTTTCATCTACAGCACTCAAATCATAAAGAATACCTGTGAAGCATGTCGAGTATATGACTATATCTTGCTGGCTGTTAAAAAAGGTAGACTATATGTTTATTAATTTAGGTAGTAAAGCAGGTGCAGAGCTTAGACAAAATAACTTTAGTGGTAGTCAGTGCTGTTCATCAGGAATGACAAGAGTCCAAGATTGCCTTTGAAGACCATTTGGTCAAGTTTGCAAGATTCTACAAACAGATGAATACCATCTGGACATGGATGTTTGCAGCCATAACTGGGCAAGAATTTACAGTACATATTATCAGGATATATTGTTCTGCAGCCAGCAAAGTTAGACATAAGAGAGCAGACTTTTGAAGTGCTGGTGGAACAGAATATATATCTTGCGCCCATGGCAAAGGAGTCAAAGTCCCGCCAGGTGATCTTGAGCTACAGTCCTTTAGAACTATTTTACAATTCAGAAACCATTTTTTTTTTTTTTTTATTCCAGGTTAAAAAAAGGCCAAGTTTTCATTTTGTGAAAAAAAAAAAACAAAAAAAAAACTGGTATCTTTATTGAAAAATAGTTAAAAACAGCTGAAATTCGAAATCGCCCTGCACGACTTCTGACTCATTTGCCCTGGGCGTAAGACTATGACTGTGCCTGTTGTAAATAACATGTCTCCAGCAGATTAGAAATAAGCATCAGGAAGACAAGACATTTGGATGAAAAAGAAAGAAAAAGAAAAGTTGGCTGTAGTTCTGAGAGCAGAGGAGAGAGTACAAGGTATCTGAAATGAGTTATGATAGATGGAGCATTGCCTTGCCATTACAAGATGCCAAAAGAGGTCAGGGAGGAAAAGGTCAGGAAAGCAACCATTAAACAGGCTGTCAGTTATGTCTACAGGACCAGTGAGCGGTCTACAGAAGGGAGAAAATACAACTAACCACCAAATACATGGTGGTGAGAGGATTGATCAATGAATCACACATGTAGAGGTTTGCAAAGAGATAAAAACACAGTATATGCCAAATTGTAAACACAGTATTTGCCAAATTGTGAGGACTGTATGGAGGACAACATGAGTTTTCAAGTGGAGATGCACAGTTATTAAATTAATTTCCGACACTAGACTGGTTAAAAATAAAGCCAAACCCAAATAAAGTGAAGGAAGAAATGTGCACTTTCGTTTACGTCCATATTGTGGAGATGTGAATGAGATAGAAGCCCTAGTTAGTTGCAGTGGCATATATGTTTACTCATGGATCAATTGCAGGCAGAAAAAATGCATCTGAGTACCAAATGCTGAAGATACCATGTTGATATTATGATCTCACATTTCATACAGTTCTCTGAAGATCAAAGGGAGTACAATCATAATAAAATTTGGCACTTACTATGTTTGTCCTTTCTTTGTCCACTAATAGTATTTTGTCCACAGGCAAGACAGAACTAAATGCAGTAGAGGTACAGAACAGCAGAGAAAAGCGTCTAGTGCTAGCAAGCCAAGAAGCCATCAGGTGGCTGGTACTTCAACAGCCTTGGTTGTCAAAACTTGCAAACTTACGAGAGCCAGGCTGGACCTGACACGCGTCAGACGGGTTAGTACTGGGGACGAGGGCTTAGAAAAGGAGCCCGAGGCATGAAACTGAAGCTCTGACAGAACTCGACTCAGTTTCTCCTACAAGGAAGAGGGAGCAGAAATGGTCATGTTATTGTCGGGGCACTTTCTTTCTCTCCCTGAGAGGCTGTCTCTTGTCAACATGATAACAAGCAAAATAAACAATGAGAATGATGGCTCATGCATGTTTAAACAAAATGAAAGGCAAGAAATATATGTTGGAG
>JBCAUA010000009.1:1333218-1348372 GCA_038406235.1 Peronia verruculata | reverse complement strand
CTTCCACCCCCCCCCCCCCCCCCCCCCAAATCAATCTCCAATGTTTGATTTATATTGTTCCTTACTATAACATCATGTTAATTCATCAAAAAGAAGAAAGTAACTGCGTGCAAGTTATTAATGGCACACTCAGGGAAAAAAAAAACAAAAAAACAGAACTTCAAACCAACTGTTCATTGATAGTAGGTAAAAAAAAAGATGTCTAATAATTATGACTTTTTCAGAAAAATGAACATCAAACAAAGACTATAGCACCTTCCACTGTTGGCTGGTCAAATAGAAATGGATATTCCTGGAATCACTAAATTTCTATGCAGAGATTTCATGACTTGATAACAAAATTTCAAAGAAAAGACCACACTGCACTATTCTTTGCCAGCATCCATTTGACTGAATTGCTTCACACAGGCAATAGATGAGACCTAATCAGTCAGTGCTGCAAAAGTTAGAGTTTACTTTTGGGTGCAGTGTGGTCTTAACTGCTCCACATAAGAGAATAGCACTAGCATGTGCACTTTGTGCAAGAAACATGGTGATAACTCATGCAACAGTCCACTGGGACAAGAGAGTTGATAATTCTGGTGGTGATAATATTTCTGTACATAAATCTGCAGACATAATTCAGGCTTCTTTTTTTTTTCATGATTACAGTCCATCTGCTATCAGAATCAGACAGTTACAATCAAGGAAAGATATATTGGATAACAACAGATGTTACTTAGTATTGTAAATTGTTTCTGTTAGACTAAAAACACACATGAGTGAGACCTATTTCTTTTCAGTTCTCTTTCAGTACTTCTCTGAATCTGTGAATGAGTGTTACTAATCAAACAATAAAAGGAATATGCTCCACTGTTCTGGGCTAAAACTGCTTACTAAAAGTAAATGTGCATTTGGATCTGAAATTATGAACTGTTTTGCAAATTTTGTCTTGAGTTCATTTAGTAATTCATTTCTTTTAGCTCACTGATTACAACTCAGGATATTGTTGGCTCTTGAATTTTTATAGCCTGGTAAGGGTAAAAGGGATTTGCTGAATACAACAACATATCAGTATTTATGAAAAAATATTTTAAAAAAACAAAATTAAAAACTCATATATTTAAGGACCAGTTCTACATCCTGTACACAGCTGCAAGAAATAGCACAAAATTAAATTAGAAAAAGCAAACAAAGTTGAAGTGATCGAAAGGCAAACTATTTCACAGTACTTTTGTTCTGGCAAAGCCCGACTTTCTTTTTTTGTCATCTCACTTTTATCCTTCTGTTTCAATAATGTTTACTATTACACAAGAAAATGTGAAGAAAAAGCAGAGGTATTTCTTTTTTTTTTTTTTTTTCTTCTCCTCTTGAGAAAATAATACAAACCATTTCTGTACAAAGTCAAACAAAAACGTCTAATATATTCCTAGTACAATCCATTCACAGTCTGTCTCAGAGACCAGCCTGCTGTATCATACATAGGCAAGCATAACTTACACACCAAATGTACTCATACTGTAAAACTAGCTCAAACATATCTCCTAAATGAAATTTGTTATCATGGACCAAGTACAAAAACCAATTTCAAACAATGAGACAATGGACAAAAATGAAAAGATGGCACCAGCATTACTGTTTATCACACGGATTAAACAGTCATAACCATTTTGACATTTCAACTTGATTGTACAGCTGATTTTAAAAAATATATATATTGCAATAATGCTTTGCTAGATTCGGAGCATTTTCAGCATTCACTCTGTCACTTTGCTACACTGTCATGAAAATCTGAGACAGGAAAGATACGTATCATATCTGAATCTTGAAGCAATCTTCAACTAGTGTGACACTGTCAACAAATGGCTTACAGTGAATATTTGTAAAGATGACATGAAAAAAAAAAGTGACGAAAGTGAGAAATGGCACAATTCACATCTCCACCACCCACCTTGTCACAGGAAGTATACATTCACCGCATGTTGTGAGTATCATGTCAAAACTTCATAATTCTTAGCACACTGTCGGTAGCAGCACTACAATCTACTAGTCAAGCCAAAAAGCACTAATATATAGTACAATGTCATCCTTCCCATACAACATTCCCTCACACTGTTGAACAGCCCAGATTAGCTTTAGCTGGGTTAGAAAATTCTTGTAAAAATGAAAAAAAAAAAGAAAAGAAAAAGAGAGTTGAGAGTCTAGAGTAAAAGCCATTCACTGTACAACTTATTAGTGTAGTGGTTTCTCAGAAACTGTAACTCCTTTCAGTACCAATAGAGTCAAAATGGGGACAGGTACCCTGCGTGAAGTATTTCTTCTCTTTGCAGCGTTTCCAGCATCATGTAAGTTCAGAAAATGTATTTTACAGTGTCTTGGAGAGAAAAATTATATTCTGTCCAAACTTGTCAATGAAAAGGGAACCGGCGTGGGAGACGGATGGTGTCTTGTCACTCTGCTTTATGTGTTCTGCAGTCTTTTTAAATTTTATTTGCAGGACTGAATTATACAATTAATGGAATTCTGGGCAAAGTCTTTGTAAAGATTGGGATAGCTAAACATAACTGCCACAACTCAATAATTTCTCCTTGGATAAACCTTGAAACATGTACAATAACAGTCTGTCTGTGCCATATCCTTCAATTAACTAATAGTTTGTTCATATTGACATACAGTTAATTTTAAAGCCTATAACAGTTTGTTCCGTCTTCTTGTTGGCCATGTGAGACCAATATCTCTTGCGTGATTGTATATGAGATTTAATTGAACAAAAATACATTCTAACCAGCAATAGTTGGGCTCAGCCTGAGTTGTAGACCACAGACTGGATGGACACATAACAGTAAACAATTACTTTCTGAATGTCCAAGATAACTGTCATGTTGTGACCAACTGCTTGTGGATATGATAAATATTACATTTTGACAAAGAAGTTTCCCCGGAGAAATGTTTATATTCTGCCTCTGCAAGTTTTCACCATAGTGGATCTGAGTGTTGACAGATATTCTGGGTTTGTGTTGTTTTGGTTCTAACTGTTTAGTTCTTTTTTCCTTTTCTATTTAGTTTTTTTCTTTCCTTTTCTATTTACTCCTATTAACTCTATGTAGTAAATTAAATATGAGGTTGCGCAATAATACAAATGCTTGCTAAATATTATAGCATATATTTTGGCTCAAGGTTGTGGATGGATGCAAACTGGTACAATTATTCTGTACATGGGAGCAATTACTCTGCATATGAGAACAATCAATTTGTATGAGGTAGCCAATATGAATGAAGACTGATTATTCACTAATTGGTTCAGTGGCCTGGCGGCCAGCTGCTGCTGCTTGCAAACACAAGGGACAGGGGTACCAACTTACACTGAGAAAGTTTGGTTTGAAAAACTGCTTGTTTTTCCAAGCTAAGAAGTTGGCCGCTGGATGGCTCTGGACTTGGTTCCGGAGCTCGCTGGCACCCTGGTGACAGGCAGGCCGAATGACAGAGGAGGAGGGATGGGGTGGGAGAGAGATATGGTGATCGGAGAGTGAGTGAGGAGGGTGTCAAATGGGAGGGAGGGAGGGTGGGAAAGGGTGAGTAGAAATGGGAGGTGAAGGGCCAAAAAAAAAAAAAAAGAGGAAAGAAGACAAAAAGAAATCCAATGAGCAGGCAATTCATGCACAGCACAACATAGCTGATTTTGTTATAAAAGATATGGCAAATGAGATGATTACTTTTGAAGTGTAAACATTCTCCTTATCAATATCAATGCTTTAAAAAAAAAAAAAAAACACTTATAAAATAAATCATTCAATAATATTGCATAAATTTCTTTTAAAAAAAAAATGATAAGACAAAAAATAGCATTAAATAAAAATGATGACAAATAATAATAAATAAATAAAACTTTAAAAATGTTTGAGTTTAAAAAAAAAAACAGAGAAAAAAAAATGATTGCAATGGTTTCTATTAATTAGTAATTAGCACAGCATTGTTAACATAGTGCTGACGTAATGCAGACAATACCAAGTACAAAACATGAGATATTACTAATGAGCAGTTTGTATCTGTCGTTTTTCTCTCTCTTCTCAACTTTATTTAGTGAACACAAACCTACATGACAGGCTTATCTTAACTTTGGTCCACATCTTTTGCTAGATATGTACTTGTCCCTTGTTCCCATATTTAATGAATTATTTTGCTATATACTATTTTTTGCTGTATCCAAGATGTAATTAGGTTTCTGAAATGAATTCTTTCACTATATTTATTGTAATATGGACTTGTGACAACCCTCTCTGATCTCTTCTAGTTTTATGGCAATAATAGGTTGTTTGTTTGTTTGTTTGTAAAACACTTAACTTTCAAAATGTCTAAGATGGCTTGATTGCTTTTCCTAATCAATAACTTGTTATAAGCTTCCACAAAAAGGATGTTTGTTATGAGCCTGGACCCTCAGTGTTATTCAACCAACTCCCCGGTGTAAAAGAAAGCAGCACTGCAAACTGTAGCAAAATATGTGCTCTGATATGAGAGGAGATATATTTAGTTAACTCTTTCAAAACGTAAAATGTGTAAGGGATTAAACTCTTGCGGTGGGACTGTGCCAAAATGAAAAATTGTGTAACTGTTTGAAAAAAAAAAAATGAAATATATACATAGGATGATTTTGAGAAAGAAGGAGAATAAATCATGCTAGGACATTCCTAATTCAAATGTGCCATAACAAAATCAAGATTCACAAGATAACCAAAGGGCTATTCTTCTCAAATTCCCTAAGCCTATGGTAATTCTCATGCAAACATTTTATATTGCACTATCTCATCTAGAATTTAGAATGAATTCAAAAATGAAAATCTTAGAGAGAAAGCATGGAATTTCTTGTTTGATCTTGGGTAAGTGTGCTTTAAAGGAACAAATGGGACATCGTTGTGCTCAGTCTTATTACTTCCCTTTACCAGACAAAAGAGGGATTGAACAAGTAGTGTAAAGACGGAAAAACACATTTGCGCCCTTTGCTGGAAACATCCACTATGAAAATTTCCAAAATTGTTACAATGCAAAGAGAATGTTTTCTTCTTATTGTGATCAGTCTTTTAAGTAACTAGAAGTAAAAAGATTTTTTCCTCTTTACTCTCCTTGTTTAACACAGCTTTAGTCAGGCAAAGGGAAGTAATAGAGCTGATAAAACATCTCTTTTTTTGGAAGGGGCAGATAATCCGCCAAACGATCTCCCATTCTCCAACAATACGTTTTAAAGATGCATCCATTTACTCTCAAAGTTCGTACTATATTCAAGCTCGCCACTGAGCAAATTTAACACTTACAATGCTGGATGGGGCCTATGACTACAAGATGAAACTGATGTATAAGATCAAACAGTTATTGATGGCAAAGTGCAAAGCGATTTCACACATAAATTAAAGCGAATTAAAAAAAAAAATTAATTGTGCAGAGAGAACTAATTTACTAAAGATTCACAGACTGAGCAGGGAAATTGTGACATATGGTAAAAGAAAAAAAATTATAGGGTAAAACTTGAGTGAAAAAAAAACTGAAGAGCAGAAACAAAAAAGGACTTGGTAAATGAAATATAAAATAAAATAAAATTTAAAAAAAAAAAGTGTCAAGAAGCACATTATCTAGAAGAGTACATAGGCGTCAGCTTAACTACCCACTTACACTGAAGGAATTGGATTTTTGGACGGAAGAGGATTTTTTGTTTTTGCGCAAGGCAAGCGGCGTGCAAGTCACAGTCTCTTCCTGCTGGAGCCTATCATAAGCCTAGAATGGAGGACACACAAAACCAAAGGAGGAACAAAAAAAAAAAAAAAAGATATATGTCAGAACACAAAACAGAAGATCTGGCATGCACATTTTTTTGTTCTTATTTGTACAAACTCAAACCAAAACTGCAACAAAAAGATAATGCACGTTAAGTATGATAAAGTGAGACAGGTAGTGGAAACAAAAGAAACAAAACAAATGAAACAAACATATGAAACAGAAAGACAAGCATGAAAACATACAAAATATACACAATTGTGGCTTGCTAGTTGTTCCTTTTAATTATATTTGTCTTTCACTCAGGGCAAATGAGTCGAAAGTTGATCAGGGAGATTTCAAGTCACAGCTGTTTTTAACTATTTTCCGACTGAGGTACCAAAATTTTTAATTTGTTTTCGAAAAAACAAAGATTCAATCTTTTCTTACCCGAAATGAAAAATTTGGTATCTGATTTGGAAAGTAGTAAAAAATGGCCATAACTTGCAATCATCCGAAGCGGCCTCCGACTCATTTGCTCTAGGTGCAAGACATATACAAAACCCATTCTATTTTGCAGGGAGTCATTTTCCTGCGAAGGAAGGGAATAACTTTATGAGCGGAGGAAAAACAAAAAAGCAACCTGATCTGGCATTTGTCAAGTGACCTGTACAACTTCCTGTGTCACAAACATTTGATGCAGACAGTCACTGGTTACAAAGCAGGGCGGCAAATTATTCTCTTACTAAACCATAATCGTGTTTGATTATTTGGCTCAATAAGGTACTTTTTTTTTGGCTTGCTGATTTACTTCTGTTCTTTAACTTTTAAACAGCAGCCATACCCCCCCCCCCCCCCCCAATTTATTATTTTTTTTCTCCAAGAACATTTTTTTTGGCAAATTGCCACACATGGTTTCTTTTTCATCTCTTCTCTAGAATATTTTTAGGCAAAATGCAATAAAGTGAACTCAAAACTTCAGGAACTTTTTGCAGCACCAATTTGTGTAAAGTTTGCGGGAGGGGAAAATTTGTCATCACTAAGATTGATATCCAAGCCACATCTGTGTAAAAACTTTATACAAACAACCTCCAGCAACACTGGCATTTTGTTAGTAAGTAAACCAAAGGAACAACAGAGCAAACAAGGAGAGCTTTTTGTCCATAGATATAACACAAGTCACTCCGGATTTGTTGGAACAAAATGTATGGCAAACAAAAACAAGCACAAGATCCACAAAAACACCAGTCATGCATTCCAGTCTGATCCATGCACCAAAAACTGGGAGGAAGAGAGAAGTGGACAGAGGGAGACTAGGTTAACTCTTTCAGTGCCAGGATTTTTTTGCCTCTATACTGTAGTTGTTTTTTGACATAAATCTGTGATTCTTAATAGGTACGTTACTGATGAAGGCCTTCTTCGAACCAGTTTTGAGAATATGTGACTTTGCTGATGGAGAATAATGACCCTCAAAATCCCTATGAGTGATTTCAGCACTGAAAGGGTTCAGGTATATGATCTGTGGCACAGCTCAATGGATGCGTTTAGTAGTCTGGACAAGGCAGGGTGAATGATGAGATTATACATCATTGTCTGTGATACTCTTAGACAATAAAATCTGTCAGCTCTAAAAGGGCCCTAACGGTAAACCTTTAAATAACGATCATTACAAGTGAACTATTCCGTTATGACAGGAATAAATAAGAAAGTAAAAAAAATTAGTTTAAAAAAAACAAACAAATAAATAAATATCATAAATAAATGCATGTACAAACAATAAATATAAATTAGATATAAAATAAATCTATAAATAAATACATAAATCTGGCTATAATCTCTCATTTTTCCTCTTCACTCACAATTTTTTTTTCTTTCTATATTTAAGCCTTGCTTGCTCCACATTTTATGTTCTCTTTTAGATTTCTCATGATGCACTGAATAAAATATTCAACATCTTCTTCTTCCTCAGTTCTTTTTCTCTGTTCAACATGTATAAAAACTGAATTTCACGAATTCAACCACCTAGCAAATAGTAAAGAAATAAAACAACTGAATCAAATCTCCAACGCTGAAGAGCATAAACTGATTTCTTAAAAAAAAAAAAAGTAAGAAAAGAATAAGAAAAAAAAAAAAAAAAAGCTGGCAGGGTAATAGGAATTGTGCTTATGAAATCTAGTCCCTGTTCATATCTACAAGGTTGGGACTCTGTACACCCTCTGTGAGGAAAAAAAAGGGACCAAACCAGTGCTTGATTTGGTTAAGTAAATGCCCAAGACCATAAGCTCATGGAGGAATGAAAGAAAGGTTGAAAAAAAAAAGAGCCATTACTTTTAGGCGACCTACACAGTTTCTTATCACAAATTCGCCCCAGATGCCAGTTCTGGAGGCCTTGGCGATCTGCAAAAATGTTTGGGGTTTTAATTTTTTTTTTTGTTTGTTTTTGGTCATACTCTGTTATGTTCGCAGTCAAAACCATTCAGATAGACAGAAATTTTGTCTTTAATCAATTCATTCATTCACGACAAAGGCCCAGTAGGTGAGACATAGCAATGACAGAAGTGACTACACACATGACACAAACAAACACACTGGAACACACTGTTGTGAACACAGACATGGCAGCCAATTGCATTTATAGCAGCAATAAAAACTAAGTCTTGCATGACTGACAACATCACAGAATTGACACATACATTTGCATATGATAACATCTATGATGTACATGGGTCAACAGCCAGAGTATTTAACTCTTTCTCTTCCGCTGTTCTGGTTTTTCTTCTAAAACTAAACACTAACATTTTATGCCGAATGCGAAGCCATCAAATTATGTTCACAGTGTGTGGCCCATTCTCTGAACCAGTTAGGTTAAAAGAAACGGAACCAGAAGTTCCTAGTTTGAATCTCATGAAAATGTACTTGACAGGGTTTATTGGGTATAATGACATAGCAAACAAACTTAAAGGATATAAATGCAAGGAGTCCACAGGAAGAATGGCCCCCCTTTTGCAAAAAAATTCCTGGCATTCTGATAAGCTCTATCCCTTTTTTCTTAATTAACTTCACAAAAAGGACGCAGTCACACCATAGCTGCATTTTCATTATGATTTGAAACTGTGTTTTTTAAACATTTAAAATCAAGATATCTCTTTACTTCATAATCTGTGACTATTCTTCTTCATCTTTTTACAAATGCCATATTTTATCTACATATTCTAGATAAAGAGGTTGAACAAAATTCTGGAATACTGTCCTGTGTTACACCTGACACAAAAGCTGTCTCAAGTCGGGACCAGAGCAGATTCAAGAGAAAGAATTAAATTCTCCTTAGGGAGAAAACAAGATGTGACAGATGAATGATACTATAATGATTTTTTTTTTTTTCTCTTCCTCGTCCCTAACAGTACATGTGTTTCATAAATGCTACACACACTCTGATATAGATGTAAACAAAAACTGTGTGATTAGACTGGTGAAAAGGTAGTTAAAATAGTGACAGCAATGAATAAATACGTATTTTGCACACATAGTGATGATACCTGCTCCGATTTTGCCATATGGTGGTGAAGAAACATAAAGGACACTTACCATCTGTATGTTCTTTATTTTAGTCCCATGTACAAAGATTAAAAGTTGGAGAACCTCTGAGATTTCATCCATACCCTATTTCATTTTGCTCAACATACCAATAACATACTGAAATAGTTGCTGATGCTCATCCTCTTCAATATCAACAAAAGTGTTGCTTCCAGAAATTCGCAGACACATTTTACATTAGAACCCTGTATAATTACGAATGTATAATTCTAGACATCCTGCAAAATAGTTGTATCCGTACTGTTCCATGCATCTGATTTAGTCATTTCTATTCCCATATATCACAAAAATGTTACTTCTTACTGTTCTTGAGACTGGGCAAATTGGCCAGTGAATGGAAACTTTTGAGAAGTGGTTCACATTCATTTCTAAATGCAATTGATTAAATCAAATTGATAAAACATATCTAGATCTTCTAATTTCAATACAGTTCAGATTCTGTAATTACAGTATGAAATTTTTTGTGATTTATATACTTCAGCTCAATCTTCTACTCTACAGAATATCATACAAAGGCATTTATTTTTAATTTTTTTTTTTTTTTTTACCCTAGACAATCTACAGACCTAGATTCAGTATCGTCTTAAATTGATAAATCAGCAAAAACCAACAAACCTGTTACCTAATCAGGGGATGAAATTCTATTGGGGGGGGACGACGACTTTGCAGACTTGTTTCTTGTAAGAATACTTATCTTATTTTATCAGATGTAAATGCTACAGTATATATTTAAAAGCAGATTTGAGAATGCAAGCAAGATGAGCTTTGAAAATGCCAATGTGGTGATACTTCTGCTTTGTAGGAAATCGGCACACATCGGTATCCAACCATATCATGATACCTAGAACCCAGTAACCCATACCAGTATATGAGTAAAGATATTTAAAACTTTATTGGGCTGTTGTAAGGTAACATCAACACTGGTAAAGGCGATTGTATTCCTAAATAAAAAAAAAAAAAACACCTTTTGGCATGGCCTTCTTTCCGCCAAATATTTTTCCTCCTCAATATGGATTCATATATAACATAAAAATGGAAGTTATCAGCTAGTAATGGTTAACTGTCACTTGTGAACCATTGTGATTTGGCCAAATACAACTGTAAATCTCCTAAACTCAGTGAGCACAATGGGGTTAAATGATGAACAAAACAATTAATGTAAAACCAAAGCACACATCTGGTAAGGACTGGCTATTGGCTGGCAGTAGCGAGAGCTGTGACAGACAGACATACATACCTGAGAATCAATCTGGTCTTGCAGCTGTGGCAGTGTGGTGGGCTGGGGCGGTGGCACTGATGGGACCTGCGGTGGCTGGGAGGAGGGTGGGACTAACACCAGCTGCTGGCCCAGGTGGTGCTGGGGTGGTGCTTGTGGTTGCTGTTGCTGCTGTTGTTGTTGTTGCTGCTTGTCTTTCTTCTTTTCTGATTTGTCAGGCTTGCCCTCCCTCACTTCCTTCTCCTTTGGGGGTGGGGGAGGCGGCTGGAATAGCCAATATATGACCAGGTATAGTTTCTGTCCTTTGAGCTACAGATACTGATCTTAATTTCCCTTTCTTCTTCGTTTTTTTCAAGTGACACTACTAGCTCTCTGAGATTATAAATGCTATAAGCTCCATGCTACCTTTATAGGACCAGTTTTGGCTTGAAATTGTGAGCTAGTAAAAATAAGTTTCAAGTCTTTGTCTAACCTCTGAGATTGGACATTTTATTACATTGGAAAATAAAATCTCTTCTCTGAACTGTCAGACTGTAAAGTTTTTGAATTCAGATCCACTTTTCTGATGATGTTAGAACACCTGTCTTGACTCTGGAACTGGGTATGATTCCATCCTATGCCCTGAAACTAAAGAAGCTCAGATCTGCCAATCTACAACTCTGGGAATGTCTCAAACTTTGATTAAAAAAACCATGTAAAATCCCACTTCAGCTCAAAACATTATAAAAGTATATGGTGAAATATCAGATTGTAATTCTGACACTATTCTACCAAGCACCCTGAGACAATAAAAGTCAATGCTTCCAAATCTAGTTCCATGTAAATTCAAGTTTTAACAGTGCACAAATTCTGTTTCTAAGCTATGAAATTATAAAAGCTCCCTGTCCCAAGTTTTAAACTCTAGAAATGCAAGTGCATTCCTGCCCTGACTTGGATAAACTCAAAGCCATGGTCCTCATGGATATATAATGTCATGGTCACATTCCACAACTGTCTTCGCTTTTTGTTTTGTTTTGAAAATGCGGTTTTGATTTATAATGACTGTCATTGAGAAGCAATCTAGTTTAACGCATAATTTTGTTTCATAAACATGATACTTTTTAAGCCAAAACCTGCTTCTGCCTGAAATTTCCATATAGATTGTGGGCAAAAAGATTTTGGTCCCTTCTATCAAAACAGTCAACACTGACTTAGGTCCTTGAGGAATAGCCATAAGGAGAAGTGTTAGAAAAGAAATGTGTGCTTACACTTGCCTGTGGGTGCCCAGTGGTGACCAAAGTGCCGGAGCTACTGGTGGAGTGGCTGCTAATGCTGTGGGTGTCACCGGGCTTGTTGCTGGTCTGCGACACATAAAAGGAGCGCTGGGAGTGGTTGGGAGTAGAGGGCACCGGTGCCGGCACTGCCGAGGGGGCGTTCGGGTAACGCATTTGAACTATGCGCTGGCAGGCTGAAATGGATTTGCAACAGGCAAATGTTCATATGTCACAGAATTTACAAACATTAAAAACACAATAAAAGGATTAAAAGTTATGAACATGACTGAATATTAACAAAAATAACTAGTTTTAATAAAATAGCAAAGTTTAACCTTCAACCTTCCCAACACTATAAAAAACTACAAATGTATGTCATGTATATAATATGTTGCAAAAGGCATGAGATTATTTTCAATGAGGGTCATAAGTGGCAATTCTACAAGATTCAGAGCCACTAATGGATTGAGAATGGATGGATGGATGGATGGATGGATGGATGGATGGATGGATGGATGGATGGATGGACTAAAGGTTGAACTGATGCATGGGTGAATGGATGCAGGGGAAAGATGGATGGACAAATGGATAAGTGGATGAACTGATGAAATGATCAGAATCACACTGCTATTACAATACTATTACTATTAGTGTTACTTTAAAACTATTACAACACCTACCGTCTTGAAAAACCCGCTCCACATTCAGCCCATAGGTGGCACAGGTTTCATAGTAGGAGCACCGTTTCAAATCGTTGGCCAGTTTTCTTGCTCTCGTATCATCAATGATGCGAGGATTGCTTTCACTTATTGCATCTGCAAATAGACAAGAGGTAAAAGCTGCGTGAAAAAGAATGTTTCATTCTAAACAGGCTGAACTCTGCGTTTAGCCAGCTGTGGAGATTGTACATTACTATTACCAAACAGTAAGTCGCATGCTGCTCAATACTGCAAGCACCAGACAAACACACAGACTACAGTTAACGGCAATGTACATGAAACTGATCTCTTACTCCCCCAAACATTTTTCCCTCCACATGTTGCCAGCTGGGTTGCTGGTCATAACCAGGGGCAAAGTTCGCAAAAGAAGATTCTTTTCAAAAATTATTATATTTAGTATTTCAATTGTAAGTGAGTAGGATTACCTCAGCTTTCAATGCCTGCCCCGTTTAGTGAGAAGAATTTTTATGGGTAGAAATTTGGAGCTTTGTTCCCTGACAGTGGCATCCCTGCCTACTCTTGTAAAAAATTCAAGGGAAGGGATGAGAAGAGTGACTCAAAAGACTAAGTCTCGATACATGGTTTGTGAAATGTTGAGGAATATATCAAATCTATGTTACTCTAGCGTCATTGTTTATTTTCCAAATATTTTGTAGTTATAACTGATGGAACGTTCAACCTCATAGGCTATGGTTTAGCAATTACTTCTTTAAATGAGTATTTACAAAACTGCCTGAACAATATTCACGGGGCAGTGGGCAGCAAATCTGTTACTGTAAATAACATGACCCATAAATAAAAAAGCCATGAGCCCCCACACGATTTATAACTTCTGAAATAATATAAAGCCGGAATATCAAGCCTAGTAAATCCATTAAAAATTTGTTTTATGAACATTGCAGAGATGAAACTGTGAAAGGAAAAGCAAATCCCATATGGATTGCTAATCACTGGAAGACATCTATAACTGTCTCTGTCTTGAAACTGTTCAGACTGTTGCTAAATTGGCTTTATCTGACAAACATCTGTCTTGCTGGCTTGCCTCTATGGCAGCCATCACCAACAACCTTCTGGCTAAATACATCAAAGTCTAAATGGCTAGCTTGAAACAGAATCTTGTAATAGGGCAATTTGTCTTGTGAAATATGAGCTGGAAGAGGGGGGCAGAGAATAAATCAATTTGAGATGTGACACATTGAAATCAGGCTCTCAATTTTGAACATATGGAGTTATTGGTATCATTGTGAAGATTACTCATTTCCCTTTCTGTATGTAAAAAAAAATAGGCTCTAACTTATGTAGAAGTCGAAGCTATTGACAATTAAAGACCATGGGGGTGACCTGCTACTGCAGCTGAATTTAGCGAGAAAATGGGCAATCACTTTTGTAAATCCTTATTAATTTTTGTTAGCCCATGCTGCTAAATTACAATTTTTGGATCCAATACAATTTTAACTCAATGTATTTCACAAATTCAACTTTGAAATGCATTTTCACATTCATATTAAGCGAGTTCTGGGAAGAAAAAAAAAAAAAAGAATCTAAAAAATTTGTTCACTGCTGAAAAATATGTGATTTCTCCAATCGCCTCAGTTTGACAAGCACCTGATTTCATCATGTCATGTCTTAACTGATAACTTGTCTTCAATGCAATATGATAATCAGAGCAAATTTCTGATTGTTGAACATGATCAATATGTCTTTCATGTATGAGATGGCGTAAGACCTTGCGAAACAAACAAAAGCTGGATAAAGTTGCTCCCACTATAATTCTGATTAGTTTCATCATGTGCACTAACAGTCCACAGGATCAGAGACGAGACATATATCTGTCAATATCAACATAAACAAAGTTGGTGTCATGGCAGTCATTAATCACATGAAGGCAAAATTCGCAAATGAAAACAATCAGATGGTAAGGTGGTGCCCATTCCACTATTTTTGAAAAGAAACGACTTCATGGACATTCAATGAAAGAAAGGTGTCTTGGAAGATGAGAGACAGAAAGAAGCACTAAGAGTGAAAGTGTTTCTTGCTTAGGTTTCAACCACTTTCATGCAACAATACTACACAAGAGTTTGATTTGGCAGAGTCAAGAATCCTAAAATCACTGAGGTAAATCATGAAAAGAGAGAGAGAGAGAGAGAGAGAGAGAGACAGAGAGAGAGAGAGAGAAGAGAGAGAGACAGAGACAGAGAGAGAGAGAGAGACAGAGGGAGAGAAGAAGAACAGAAACATCAAACTTACATTACTGGCACACAATTACAAAGAATATATCTTCTTCCCTTCCCCCTTTCCTGCTATTCACTCTCTATCATATAGCAATATGATGTATGCACTTTCTCCTGGAAATGCTGTGTCCATTGTAATGTGAAACAATCAGAGCCTGGAAATGGGGTCACAATATACTATAATAATACATATATACACTGTCTAGAGCTATGCCAGGAAGAGAGGGATGCAGGCCAACAATATCACCTGCACAAATCAGAGACAGGGCAGAGATATAACATAGGTAAAATGTAAAGAAGGGAAAGAAAAAAATATCCTAGGGATGTCAGATAGAAATGGGAAGAAGAAAAAGAGAAAGAAGGGGGAAGGAAGGAAGGAAGGAAGGAAGGAAGGAAGGAAGGAAGGAAGGAAGGAAGGTA
>JBCAUA010000009.1:1321733-1333118 GCA_038406235.1 Peronia verruculata | reverse complement strand
CCCCCCAATCGCAATGATATTTAATTTTGCACTTATCAAGTCATGTGTTCTTGCTGAGACCACAGGCTAACTCTGTGCTGAGACAGAGAAGCAGCCAGGAGGCTGATAGAAAAAATTGCTAATTTTTCACACACACACACACACACACACACACACACGCACGCACGCACGCAACGTAGACATACAAACGCAAACATACACATACAATCTGTTAGCTTTCTACTGTGTTTTAATGGAATGTTTAACTAATTATTTTATCGCGAATAACCTAGTAGGAATGCGTGACGTTTAGAGACCAGAATGTTTGGAGTTGCAGACCAAGTCTACTAAATGCTTGGAGGAGGTATCAAAGTGATTCCGTTCATGAGGGTGAATAAATGAGAACGTGGAAGGACATGGATGTATAAGAAGGGGTGAATGAGTGAGGGAGCGATGAGTGAGTGAATGAGTGACTGAGTGAGTAAAGGGATGAATGACTGAGTGGGAGTGCACAAGCCTGATAGAGTGAGTGAACAAATAAGTGAGTATGCAAGTCGGTGTAAGCTAGCGAGTAAGTGAGCGAGCGAGCGAGTGAGTTAGTGATTGAATGAGTAAGAGTGAGTGAGAAACTGAAGGGAATGACAGAGTGTGTGAAGCATGCCTGATTAAATGAAGGAGTAAAAAAAAAAAAAAACGAGTGAGTTAGATCTAGTAGATGTTTGTTGCTGATAAACACCTTGGCCTGGACTTGTCAGAAAAACCACGACAGGGCAATGGAACTCGTGTACAAAAAGTGATACTTCCAATGCCGCTGTTCTTGGGTCTTTGTTCGACGTTAACCTTTCTAACGATCTTTATCAGAGTTCTTTACGAGCGGCTGTGTTCCCGTGAGTGGGTGAAGAATGAACATGAATGGAGATTTGAAGAAGTAAAACGCAGTGTAGCAAACGATGACCATATTGCAAAAATGTGTCCTTATTGGAAATTGGGGGGGGGGGGGGAGAGAGAGAGAGAGAGAGAGAAAGAGAGAGAGAGAAACTACCCCTACCCCTACAAAATATTGACTGAAACATATACAAAACAGAGGAAACAAGCTATCATTTATTTACATCTCATCTCATCCTTTAGCCTAGATCTAACTAAACTCAAAATAAGAATCTGGAGCACAGCTATTTCAAGCAGGCCAGGAAGTGATCAATTATAAACATATACTTACTACATACCAAGTAATTAATCATTAACCTCTCCCCTCTTCCTCGCTCCCCCAAAAATTAAAACTCGCCGTCCCTCTCCCTTGAAAGTCACGAAGAGCAAGATCAGCTGAGTTGCGCAGTTCAGACGTGAGATAACCTCGTAGTAAAGAGATTACGCAGCGTGTTGCCTTGGTTTCCTTTCATGAGAGGTTCCTGTGTGCACACAGAACCAAGCATCAATTTCGGTACCCACTTCAGTGGTCGGGGATCTACTACGGACAACACTGTTAATAAAGACAGGCTGATAATCAGATTCTGTCATCAATACTAAAAAACAGAGGAAGACGTACTAAAGAAATACTGAACGTAATTTTTCAAAATGATCTTAATGTTGTTGTCTGTGAGAATTTCCTTTTTGGTCGTAATACAGAATTGATCATACATTCGAAGAATGTCTTTGGTAATCATGATAATCCATCCTAAGAATGTCTTTGATAATCATGATAATCCATCCCAAGAATGTCTTTGGTAATCATGATAAACCATTCCAAGAATGTCTTTGGTAATCATGATAATCCATTCCAAGAATGTCTTTGGTAATCATGATAATCCATTCCAAGAATGTCTTTGGTAATCATGAAAAACCATTCCAAGAATGTCTTTGGTAATCATGATAGTTTATTCTCCGGCCCCCTTGTTATCTGCAGTGGTCACACGTAAGCGACTTCAGAACACCAGTAGATCTATTATTTTTTGCTTTGTGAGTGTGTGTGTAGTGCTTCACATTAAAAGGAAAGTATTATTAGTACATGATGATAAAGACTAAAGAAAGAATAGACATATTCAATGAGGATGGCCTTTCTGTTTGTTTATTTGTTTTTGTTGGAATTAAACGGCATTCTTCGTCTGTGCTTAAAATGCAGCTACTGCTAACAAACAATGTACACAAAACTGTGAATTTCCTTTATGAAAATGAAAAAAAAAAAAAAAATGCAGGGGAAAACAAAAAAACAAGAATAAAAATCAGGAACCAGAAAAAAGTATGTTTATCTATTTTTCCTACGAAACTATACAGTTGGACTCGTAGTCCCTCTAAAATATAGCGTGAATTGATGGGTACGTACTGCTTTCTTTCTTCCAGTTCCTGACTCTTTTGACACTTTGACTGCCAAAGGCTCAATAAATACTTTGTAAAATTTGTGGATACACATGAATAAACGTTAACAGCGTCGTTTTTCCACGTTTTCAAAGGGTTAAATGTGTTTTTTTTTTCCTTGGATCTGTGACACAACATTTTGTCAAACGATCTACAGAATGATACTGTACAACATTCCAGGAGCATGAAAATATCTTGGCAAGGAAAGTGTTAATTGCTTAGGCAGAAGACTGTTATTCTCCAAAGTGCTCACTCTAATGACAATAATCATGGCTGCCAAGTAAGTGGACGTAACTGACTTAAATCACAATAGTACATTGTATCTCACAACACCTTTGTTCTGGTTATGCAACAGGTATCTACACCCCCCCCCCCCCTCCCCCTTTCAAAAATTCCCTTGATTAAGCTTGAAGCTGGGCAGTCATCCCTCTTTTTCAGCATATTTTTTTCATGTCATTTTTTTTTTCTCCCCCGAGGGACCTGTCAAAAATAGTACGGACACAGACTAAAAAAAAGTCAGGCTACTTTTAAAGGTTGATATGAGATCAGTCACCAAGGCAGGTTCGAGCACATGAAGATTTCGTAACGCAATATATGGGCCCAGCGGAGAAACTGCTCATAAGGAAGAAAAAAACCAACAACAAAAACCCCAGAGATCTTTGAGAACGATTGCCTTGAAACAGTTTATTATTTTTAGTATATTTACTATTATTGTTCTTATAATTCAGTTGGCTCAAGAGGAGTCTTCTAGACCGGCTGATACCTACATTTTACCATGATCTCCTATCTCAGACGACCAGGTATCATGCGCGATAGTTTCAAACTTCTCAAGCAACAGCGATAAAAATGAATCCATTCCAAGGCTGCTTTATCAATGCGATGAGAAGTAAATGAAAGCAGAAAGAGATAGAAAGCGCACCCAAAGTGGAAGGCCTATTGGAAATCCTCCTCTCCCTCAACTGCCCCCCCCCCCCCCTCTCCGATTGGAAGATAAGAATGCTGCGAACTGGGCCAGTTGAGCCCTGCAATCAAGCCAAGGGTTATTCTAACCCGTTCTAAATCTCACACTGGCATGGTGAAGGCTATCCCACCTCTCCTGGTCCCATCTCCCCAGCATTTGTTCGCAATGGGATATGGGCCTGGTGGATGGTGGCTGTGCTGTTAGTAGTGTTAGGGATATGCGTGCACGTCCTTGCTTGCTTAACGCTAGAGAATGCTCACATGGTTGGAGTAGGAAGTAGACATGGGTTTATTTACGAGAGTTTACAGGCAGTGGTGCGGCGAGGAACTATGAAATGAATACATATTATATTGTGCATACAGCTCTAATTCTATGTATCTGCGTGAAATGAATCTGTTGGATGACTAAATCTAAGCGAATTGGAATGTTCATCTTAGCTGAATAAAAGTATACAGAAGGTTGCCTAATGTTTTTCGTCTTGTTGTTGTGTGTGTTGATTAAACAACAATCTTACATACAGGTGTAGTATCATGCCTAGTATGGAATAAGTTAAGCATTTTCTAGTACGACTTCTCTGCTTTGCTGTCATGCGGGTTAAAAAAAAAAAGTACCGACAAGTGGACCATGTATTTGATTTCTCACTTTCCTAGATGGTAGGAGAATAATACAGTGAAATTCTGACATTGCAATAGATCTATAACAGGCTGGCGGATTGGGTTGGAGTTAGGGAGTCCTACCTCACTGAAACAAGTTTACTTCAAGCACAACGGAGGTGCAGGTAAGGAACACACTCACACATACACGGTGAAAAAGATTCCACCACTGTTGTCCAAAAAGTTCAGTGTCGGAAAGGAAAGGGTTGCATAGTGCTTTCAACCATCATCGGGGGTTGTAGGAAGTGGGGCAGGTATGCCACTTCTCACGACGTGCTTTGAGCCGTCAAACTTGTGGTAGCATTAAACTTTCCTACAATCATCCAGATTGGTAGTCGTTTATCTCCGATCAAATCATCAGAGCAACGATCAGAACCCACCATGAGTATCTGACGGATATTTTAAGAACAGTAAATGATGACGTAAGCACGGCATGGCACCGGAAATGCAAAATAAAAAAATAAAAAAAAAAAAAAAAGAAGAAGAAGAAGAGGAAGAAAATTGATAACAAATCCTGGGAGGTTGTATGGGCCTGCTCATGGGTCTGAGGGATCGCCGGGTACGATGCAGTCATGAAGGTGAGCATCATAAGTGTAGCTTCCGCAGCGTCAGTGAATAGGCCGGATACATCTGGACACAGGCCCCGCCGGCATACATGACACGCATCCACTGGCAAGCATGTCCCGCACGTATACTCATGTTTTTCTATCATAACAAACTCCTGATGTGAAAGTAAATATGCTCGTGCCAGCATAAGTCAACATGCATTCCCGCAGGACGCTCTGTATCAACAGATCAACAGATGCTGGACTCTATGCTTTCTTATTGCGGACTTGGAGAAATGAACGAAAAAAAAAAAAAAAAGGGATGTGGGAGAGCAAAGATACCTGAGTCAGGAACCGAACGGTTACAATGGACGACCAGGTGGTAAGGAACTGGTTACACTGAGCGCTAACATGACTTGAGAAGACAAATCAGGCAGGTGTTAATGCCAGCGGACTGGCTGCTGATATACTACCGGCAGTAGTGCACGATCAAAATACCAGAGCAGCTGTCTAATTCTCACTAATCCACAAGATAGCAAAGAAGGGTTGGGGGGGGGGGAGTGAGAGAGAGAGAGCGAGAGAGAGAGAGTGGGGGGGGGTGAGAAACTATTCCACACAAATTATTCTTGGCATGGCAGATTCCTTTTTTCATAATCCAACTTCATGAAATGCTAATACAGGTAGATGGGTGGAGGGACGGGAGAACTGTTGCCAATCACCCTAACATTTTCCTTCCTTTCATCAGCTACATGTATATGACAACTAGCTGTCCTTGAGGCATGGCAATGCTCTGCCTTCTCCATAATAAAGTATGGACAGGGAGAGGGCCCAGTGAATAAGGAAAATTGTAAATCTGATGGGTAACACAGACGTCAATGCCGCCTCTGCGTTATTTTACTTTACATTTACTTCTCTGTTTTTCTGTGCACATGTTTGTTTGTGTTATTGCTGTTATTGTTTTTCAACAACATTTCTCTACCTACAATTTGGGAGCAACAAAGGGGGAAAGCAACTGCCAATAAACATGATATTTACGCTCAAAGCGTATTTTTCTTAAAACAAAGCCAACAAGAACAAGGATTCAAGAAATCTCGTGTTTCCAGCATTAAATGCTTTTTCGTCATGGTTTAGCAATGTGTTATGGATTACCAGAACTGCAAAAACAACATCATGTCTAATGTAGTTTGTTTATTGTTCTTCATTTTTTTCCCCCTTCCACTTCTATACACAATTTCAGGGAAAACTTCTCAGGCCAGGGTAATTACTAAAAGGTTAGCAAAGATGCTTGTCAAGTGTATTCTTGGGCTGCATATTGATGTAAGGGTGGCGGGGAGAGGAGGGATAGAGAGAACGACAAAACGGTGGTGTGTCGAGCCAAACCAAACCTGAATTAGAGTGTGAAAACGCATAGGAACTAGAGACAAAAAGAGAAAATACATAAGGTATAGAGGAGAGATGGGCGGGGAATGGAGGAGGGGAGGGGAAAAAAGAGTGAAAGACGAAAGACTCGGGAGATGGGGAAGGGGTGAAGGGGGAGCAGGAACAAACATAGAGAGTGTGGGATCACGAAGACAAGGTGTATAAGATAACAAGGGAACCAGCGGCTGCTGCAATCCTGTTGCCAGAATGTCAGTCCCTGATTAACCAGATCTCTTTGATGTTGCCAAAACTTGATAATGCTGACTCTTCCCGCAGCTCATCTGGCACACCTGCACTGTGTGTGCAATAACCCATGATCCCATTTCACTTGGCATGTACCTAAACTAGTACGAGGCTAGATTTTATGTGCTTCATAAGAATTACTGTAGCAAAGTTTTCACCAATATATCTTTATTCTTTGATTAAAACATACAGCAAGGATGCTGGAGTTTCCTTACATCATACTATATAAATCTACAACAAAATCCGTAAAGCGCTTGCAGACTCGAAAAAGTGCTCAACGTATCCATCTGGAATTTAGCACACAGAATTGTTTCATTGAGTCATGTGTTTCTCCTTAATAGATCTATAACCCCAGAAAATGCCGATTATATTTAACGTTATCCTAAAAAGACGAAATACTTTAACAGTACATTCAGAGGATGTTTCATCCAAACTGTACGTTTCACAGAATCAATCATCCAGAATACCACAAGTGAGGGGCGCATGCTTGCCATACACGGAAGCTAGGCCCACATAGTATTATGTTCGCAAAGGTTGCAGGCAATATCGGTCTGACTTTTACCTAAAACTTTTCCCACGAAGGCCGTGGATTTTCTACAAGTTTATGGAGTCCACTACAAATCTGCAACAAAACCCATAAACGGCTTATGAACTTAGAAACGGCTGGAAGTATGATTAGTATCCATATGCAATTTGGCATACAACATTGCGTACAAATCAGTGTTTCTACGGACATAAAGCTGAAGAAAGCTTACAACAGTTGACGTTATTCTAATTCTAAGAAGGCAACAATACCGAATTGTAAACTGGCAAGAGTGTGTGATCTGAATTGTACGTTCGACAGAATGACAAAAAAAAAAAAAAAGTAAATACTTTATTTGTGCGTTCGACAGAATGGACAAAAAAAAAAAAAAAAGTAAATACTTTATTTGTGCGTTCGACAGAATGGACAAAAAAAAAAAAAAAAGTAAATACTTATTTGTACGTTCGACAGAATGACCAAAAAAAAAAAAAAAAGTAAATACTTATTCTTTGTGTAATGTTCAGTTTAAGTCATCCAAAATGCCACATCGAGCTGCACACGCTTGCCATACATTAGTCACAGGGCAGTACCGGCTTGACCCTTTTCTAAAAAATTATCCCCCATGAAGGCCGTGGATTCTCTTCTAGTGACATATAATGCTTACTAAGTACATTGTATTTTCACACATTTCTTAAAAGCATACTGCAATTTTGGACAAAGTAAAGCCTTGCCCTGCCATAGTAAAGCACTGGTTTGTATTTGCCTATCGCACACCATCTCTACCCCCCCCCCCCACCCCCCGCCCTCCACCTACTATCTCCCCTTTCCTTTCAATGATCTCAGGCATACACAAAAAATACGTACTATCTATCACAGATTCTATGCAATCGTAGTTAAATATAAATCTAATTGGCAATTAAACTGTAAGTTATAAATAGTCTCAGGCTATAGTCGTTCATTTTTGTGTCTATTGGGTGGAGCTCAATATGGGCTATCTAACGGCTCAATAGGAGTGAACAACATACTTTGGTTGTCAATCAATAAGAAACTCTCAGCTATGGAGATCAATTGTCTCAGTTTAAGTAAAGGCAGTTTAGACTGGTATAAGGCTAGCTCATTAAAAACACTGCTCTATTTAATATTTTTGCACCCAAGAGCCTGACCTCAATCATATGAGTAACAAATTTATAAGTTCAATAGGGTTAAAAAAAAAAAAAAAAGTGAATAACTAACATTAAAGTTCGGACAATTCCAGTAACACCCTTAAATGTTATCTTTGAGGCAGTTGCCAAAATATTCCCTGCAAGTTTTCAATTTACTAGACAAAACATGAGTTCTAATACATGTATTCATAAACACATTTTCTAATGCTGCAGAATGCTCATTTTATATTTTCCACTGGAATATGAATTCAAGACATGTAGTTAGTCTTTAAAAAAATAAAAAGATCAGTTTCATACCTATGCCTACTAGTATCTAAAACTATCTGAAGCAAAATGTTTTGTACTTTAATCAACATATTCCAAAAAAGCAAACAATATGTTCAAACATGTACTGGCATCTATACATAACTATATAACAATAACTCAACTGCTGTCTTCCTGATCATTTTATTGAATATTTAAGCATTTTTTTTTAGAGTAAGTATCCATAATCCCCAATTTGGAATTTCAGTTAGCGGGGCTAACATCAACGCTATCGCTTTTCACTTGCCTCCATACATTTTTCAGTATAGTGCTAATGCATATTTAACAAGTAAACATTGACTTGAAATGAAAAATCCGAATGACCAAATTTGAGGAAAATAGGAGCAGTTAGGTCTTATCTGCATAGCAAGTTACTGAATAGGAGAATTATTTATAGTCAACATTTTTTGGCCACCGCATTATGATCATTAGGATTTAAATATCTAATCGATCTCCATTCTCAGGCAGCACCACAAATGAGACTTACTAAACCATAGATATATGTGACGTGTGAAAGACAATGCCAACAAATGTGACCCAATCTCATTCCAAATAAAATTGATGTTTCTATAATATAATAATGCCACCAGTCCCTTTCACAATCAGGGATTCATACTGACCACTGCCTTGTTTTTAACCAGAAGTTTTCAGTGTGGTCAGAACCATTACTTTGTATTTTTCCCTACTCTGGAATTTTGAGTGTCTCCTCATGGTAGATACTTAAATTGAAAGCATCACTGTACCAATAAATCTGTGTAATAAATTATACCTGTGGTATTAAGGGTAATTTTTCTTGCTATGATATGAAATGAGGCAAACAATGACGAGTATGATATTGAAGCTATTACAGCTATACCTTTTCTTATCTTCCATAGTTTTTATTGCCTAAATTACTGGATTGACCAAATTAAAGAACACACTAGTAAATCTATCAGCTAAAAGCTTTGAATGTATGAATTTCCATGTGATTTTTTAGGATTAAAAATCTTTAACTCTAATTCTTCCTCGAATGGACTCAGGACTATGACAAAGAAGAGAATGATAACACATTCTGGCAAATCTGCTCAATCCATCAACACATGAGAGTAGTTGTATTATAAAACACACAACAATTGCTTGCATTACAATTACAGATCATTCTCACAGAATCAGAACATGAAGGCTCAAAATTTACAACCACAATATTTTCAGCCATAAAGCTTCAACATGGATTGTCATGGCATTATAGAATGGTCTAAGAGATTTCTTTCTAAACATGAATGCCAAATAAGGCATCAATCCTGCTAAAGTGTGATTTTCTGCTTCAGCTGAATGATGTTTGCTTGTTTGTCTTGGGGTTTAACTGCACATCGCCATGATCATATAGGCCTACTGTGCCAAACATGGTAAGATACCATTACCATACAGAAAAGAGTGCGGGACAGAAGACAGAAAAAAGATGTCACCCCTACAACGTTGATAAAGGCATACTGCAGGCTGGGAGACATCCCACCATTGGCAGGCTTTCACTGCCTGCAGCTGGGAGCAGAGAACCTACTTATTCCTCCTCCTCCTCCCCCCCCAACAGAACTTCGGCTATGGATTACTAACTCAACATTATTGTCATCGTAAAACTGTCATTAGCCTAAATAGTAGGACATGAAACATACATAACATTAACATGGGCAATGAATGGAAACATTTAACCACATATGGCCTACTTCTACTGAAAAATGTTTTAATGGTCAAACAAAAGAAATGATCCTTGCCTTTAATTAATGAATCTATTAAAAATCTAGAGTCTAGATCTAATCTGGGACTTTTGTTTACATTTAATTTTAGTCTAAAAAAGGGCTTGTTTGGAGACCGAATACTGAGATTGGATAAGCTAGATCTATATGTAAAATACTCAACAATGAAAATTTTGGAACAAAAACTTATCAGTTATCACAGCATTGAGATGATATTTCAGCCCACTGCCCTTACACACGACAGCTGAGTGAAAATTCTTTCTTTGCTTTAGCCTGAATGATGAACAGAAATGAACTCGACTAGACATCTGATCTAGATCTAGATCTAGAGTCTAGATCTAGATCTAGATCTAGACAAGATCTACCATCAAGAATCTAGATCTAGATCTACCTGCTATCTTTCTTTGACAAGTGAAGGGAAATACGAAATTTACGAGAATCCTGAACGAGTCTTAAGAATCAAAAAGACAAGACACTCCTGACAGTGAGTCTGGGTGGAAACGACTGACTAAGACTAAGAGTGAGTAACAGAAACCACTGCAGTGAGTGGAAGATCTTGAGGTATCGCGACAAATTTCAGTTTTGTATACAGGCAATTCCCTAATTTTCAAGGTAAGATGATAATGCATCATACCAGATGTACTGCAAGAAATGGAGCTTCATACATTTATGACTCACCTTCAATACATACGACGTGTTCCCTGATCTGCTGTTGAATCAGAGGGTCTGGAATCGCCTCGATAAGATCGTAAATCGCATAGATGCTAGGATGAACGCTTTCGAACCGCTGGATCTCTTGCCTAATAGCAAGCGAATTACTCCAGTAGGACTGCATGGGGCTCCGTACATTCATTTTCATGATTTGTGGAACTCATCCTTTATGAATAAATGGCATTTTAGTCCTCTGAATCGCGCACATTTCCAGAAATATAGTCACTAACATGAGTAGTCTCCATAAAAATGGCTAGCCATGTAAATTTTGCTTTCTGCGCATGCGTGTTAGAAAGTGCGATGGCCAGCGTTTCGCTAGCAAAAGTTATTTCTGAAAGGGTGAAAGTTCGAAATATAGATCTACATAGAGAAAAGCTTTCAAACTCAGAATGTTCGTTCTCCTGAAATATGCTTTGCAGAAGAAATACTTCTGTGTAAAATAAAATTTGATAAAATAAAGGAAAATATATTTCACTATCGTCCCGAGAATGACCTATTCATTCTTCTTTCAGCCCACTGATACCAAATGCCTTTGATTTTGGTTATTTCACTTTAACTATAATAATATCTACATCAATATGATTGAGAATACCTTTGATAGTGAGAGTAAGTCCTTGGCATATTGACGTTATGCCATCTATAGATTTAATATTTTTTTAACATTCTACTTCTTTCATATTGCCTGAATATCTATTTATCTATTCATCCTCCAGCATTGATCTGTCCACTCATTGATCTATCTATCTATCTATCTATCTATCTATCTATCTATCTATCTATCTATCTATCTATCTATCTATCTATCT
>JBCAUA010000009.1:1296137-1309650 GCA_038406235.1 Peronia verruculata | reverse complement strand
CATGAATTTTTAGATTTGTTGGTGAAATAAGTTCTGGTTTTTTTTTTTTTCATTTCCTTTCTTTCTTTTCAAGAATTAATTTTGTTTTCCCATACCCCATAAGTGAAATTTTGGAAGGATCTGCCGGAGTGGAATTTTTCAGGTTAAGAGTTAAACTGTAAGTCAGAGAAATGTCTGTCTACATCCAAGCAAGAAAGAATGTTTAAGACATTTACAGCTACAAATGGTGGTGTCGTGGCCTAGCAGTTTGGGCCGTCGGACGCGGGATCTGAAGTTCCGGGTTCGAATCCTGACAGGTGCCGACATTTTGTCCTTGGGAAAGGCAATTTACACACTTTTCCTGACTCCACCCAGGTTTGAATGGGTATCTGACTATAGACAGTGATTGATATTGTTAAACTGATAAGGATTTGAGCACCTAACAGGCAGCCGCCTTGTATGCTTCCCAGGAAGCTGAGAACGTTTAAATCTTTGGATCTTTTGGTTTAATAATAGATTGTAAAGCGCTTAGAGCTTGTAATTACGGGGATAAGTGCTATATAAATACTCTTTATTATTATTATAAATACTGACAATAGTTCAATATAAACATAATTTCTCAGTCCTGTGGTTGTGAGGGTGGAAGATCATTAATCGATTACATTCATTCATTGTCACAGTTATCGCCCAACTGCTGTTGATAGCTGGACATTTTGCTGAATTTTATATGAGATATCACACATTGTCTTTTTTTTTTTTTTTTTAAACATTGGATGACAGTGAACCTATTTTGCTCTCCATTGTGTGGCCCAGTTCATATTTCATTTTCATGTTGTGCCCACTTTGATTGGTCAAACACAAGAATGACATTTTTACTTTTTACTTTTCTACAAGAATAACAGCAACATGACAGTAGCTGATGGTATTCAAATTTAGGACAGGATATTTATGACGAAACAGAAAATGCAACAGCACTGTATTTGCTGACAACAGAATGTTCAGGCAGTAGGCAGCAATACCAATTCTGGTGCACAACTCTTTTTAACTTGATCACAGTTGAGCAGCGAGAAACTAGATCAGCATGAATTGATAACAGGCTTTTCTTTCATAACACCATGCATTTCTATGTGGTATTTCGATATTGTCACATGATTGAAAAAGTTTAGCTCACAACACTGATTTGTGTAGGCCTACATGCTCTGTGCATGGCTGACAGCTCTTGACCAATGGTGAAGAGTGAGAGATAGTCACACCACATAAACAAAGCCACATGTGTAAGTGATGTTTCTTTAGTCATGAGACTGGCCTCAAATTACTACTTCATTTGATATGGGAGGTTGTGCACAGCCCTCTTACTTCCCATTGCCAGACAAAAGAGGTATTGATCAAGCAGTATAAAGGGGGGGGGGGGGAATCATTTTTGTTCCTTTGCCTGAAACATACACCATGAAAATGCCAGAGAAGTAATGATGGTATGAAGAGAATGTTTTTGCCTTATTGTTATAATTTGATAACACCTTTTGTGATCAATATTGCATATTTTTAAAATTTTTTCATCAAAGGTAGTTCTTCACAGCTAATGAGATCTGGAAGAAACTCTATAAACGTTGTGGAAAATGTGCTGAATCAGATTTGTAAGCTTTTATTTCAGCAGTTTTACAACATTAACTTCATGTTCTTTTGTGTATTTTTCTCATTTTCAGCCCCAGTGGTGTGATGTTGCAAACTATTGACCAAATCTGCCGCTATCTTCTTAGTGATAACACTTGCAAATGTGGGTTGGAATGCCCTATTCAAGTGGAAAAATTCTTCAACTTTGACCCTGAGGTTGGTAGCCAGCCGTGGAGTGCCAGCAATGGAAGAGAGGATCTCGGCAATCTTTGCAATCACCGGAGAGAAATCTTGGCATTGGCAGCTTTTCACAGTTCTCAGGCAGAGGCAGCAGAGAACTCATCAGGTTTGATAGTTTTCAGTAGACATATATATCGTATCCTAGACATGTAAATATAACCTACTATATAAAATCACAAGGCGATTTGTTATATATATTGCTGTAATAATGAGCTATTCTGGCAGTCGGCCAAATTACTTCCCTTTGCCAAGTACAAGAGGTGTGCACACAAGTAAAGAAGAAAAAAAAACCCCAACATTTCTCTTATTTGAAGCATGATTAGCAGAAAATTCTGAAAAATTCAGTTTGCGATGAAAATGTTTTTTCCCAATGTGATTATTTTGTCATCATTTTTTTGTATCATTGAACCATACTAAGACTCTGTGATGAAATAATCTTGTTTCGACAGGCTGATCTCTATTTTGCATATTTTCATTCCTTCAGTACCAATAAAACTACACATTTTGGAAGTGTTAGTATGCAGTGGTATGCATTTTGTCCTTTCACACTGCATTCTAACGTCAGTTTGGTGACCAAAGAGTGAATTTATCATTTCCTAGTATTGATTGTATTACTTTTAAATGTGATTGGCATTTATGGGCACCATAGTTGTTTTCATCGCATCAGCCATGGAAACTAAAGTCCCAGCTACGCTGCAATTTTTACACCTTCAAGGACAATATTTAGAAATGTAGAACCTGGTTGGGAATGAATAAAGTTGATAGGGAGGATAAGGGTGGGAGGAGGGAGCACTTTTGTAATCTTTTGGCAATATTCTGTTATTTATATGTTTATGGTTATATCACATTGACCTAGAGTGACTATTTTGCCTCAGCTTTATGAACATATTGTTACTCAGTACTTCTGTTAACCCATTCAGTACTGCGATGCCCGATAACACCCACTACTGATTCAGTACTGCGATGCTCGCTAATGCCGCCATGTATTGTCTTTACTTTAGTTTTCTTTATAAACGGATATCCGGCCCAAAGTACGAGATCTCATGGGACCATGGTTGAGAGTACTCAAAAGAACTGACTGCCAAATTTCGCCACATTGGAACGATGTCTTTTGATAGCTAGGATCGTTTGAAGATCGCATTAAATTTCTGAGCAGTCTGACTAGCAGGTAGTGCTGGACCATCACATGATGAAGAAATGCGTTTTCAACATGAAATATGTAGTTGATAATAAATCGGATGTAGATGAATAATTTGAACATAATTAAGAATGTCACAGCGATGACGACGAAATTAGATCTAGATCTAGATGTTGATGTACACTACCAGAGATCTAGATCAGTGTGATGAAGTTGGCATGAGGGCAGATCAAATTTTATTGTTTTGTCACTGTTTATACCAGAAAACATTCAGCATTGATTTCTCAACAAACTGCACTTGATTTCGCGAAAAAAAAAAAAAAAAATGTGTAAAATGTATTTTATCTTATTTTTTTTTTTTCTACAACCACCAGAATTTTCGTCTCAGTTATCTCCCTTTAGCTGTTGATACTTGCAGCATTTAAATTGTAGTCAGGCCTGGTACTGAATGGGTTAAAGAGGAATATGAAAGGGATTCATGAAAGGCAAAATTGTATTGATATTTGACGCCTTGATTGATCTGAGTCCATCCTAGATGGATCTTATTGCGGATGCTCATTTTCTTTAAGATTTAAGTGTATGATTTTCATAGATATTTACTGATGTTTCATTTGATCTCTTTGCAGAGCATGGAGTTCCATTAGGGAAGAAGAGGGAACGTAAGAAATCCATTGGTGCTGGAGAGGGACTGATAGTTGCTCCACTGAAAAGACTGAAGACTAGTATTACCAACGCAGTTAACAAACATGCAATGTCTGCAGGTATTACTACTACAGTAGCAGATTCTGCAATGGCCACTGAGGAAACTTCTCCTGTTTTAAACAAAGAGCCAGTGTGTTCAAATCCTAGGGCATCTGTGTCACCAGCAAATTCTCAAGGAACTCAAGGAAGTTGCAGCAATCAAGGGGATTTCTCAGGCCAGAGCAGTCCCCCAGATACTCCTGTGTCAGGAAGAACAGATCTTCAGCGAACCCAGTTTGGCGTAGATGGAGATGAAAAAATGTCACAAGGTACACAGAACTTTGGTACAAATGTTCAAGATGCCAGTAAGCAAGCATTTTTGCCCAGACAACAGTTTGCAGCAGGGCAAGCATTAGCACATGGAAACAGCGGTCCGCAAATGTTTATGCCTAGTAGTAACAATAACATTATGTATCAGCCAGGCAGTGCAGGTGAACCAGGTCCTGGCTTGCAACATGGCCAGTATCAAATGAATATGGCTCCACAGGGCAATCAGCATGCAATGCAGTTTCCTCAGGCTGAGTTTCCACATCACCACCATCAACAGCCTCCTAAGTCAGCAGATGCCAGTTTATATCTTCAGAATCACATGTATCCCAACATGCCACCCATAGCTCAACAACGGGCCCAAGGATTTCACCCAGGCATTTGGCAAGGAAGCAACCCCAGTGGGCCACCAACCATGCCCCAGCCACACTTCCACTCTCCTAGGCCATATACTCCAGGCATAGGCTTTCAGCATTCAAATTTTACCCACCCTCAACCGGGGACCTTCCCCAAGCACAGCACTCCAAACCAACAAGTAGGAAATGGTTCCACGTGGCTGGATCCGTCAAAATCCAAAGCAAAGCGGCCAAAAAGCAAGAAAGACAAGCAGAAGCAGATTAATAGTATTGTTGATCGTAGTTCTCCCTGCCCTAAGGTCACATCTAAAACCACCAAAGCTGCTGCAATACCGTCCACAACTGTTTCATTCTTAGAAAATCCCACAGTATTTGTAGAGCAACAAACTGCCATAATTAACAACTCTATAGCCTCCTGCCAGATAGCATGTTCATCTCCCTCCCCACCCCAGACCAGTTCATCAAAATCAGTTGCTACTTTTTCACCTCTGAAAGATCCTGCCTTTGACAACAGTGATATTAAACCTCATGGCAACTCAGAATCTACTAGGATTGTCTCCTTGAAAGAAATAGAAAAACATGAGATTGTAGACAAGGAAGATGATGAAGACCAGAAGACAGGAACCGATTTAGATAGTAACAAAAGTTTCTCAGATACAACTGAGAACAATGATTCTGCTTACTTAAGCCAGACTGGAAGTGATCAAGAAAGGTCTGACACAATTGATGGTTCAGACTCTTGTTTGGAGACAAAGTCGAAATCCTCAGATATTTATGACTTTAATTCATCTGAAGAACGAGAGACTAAACCAGTAGATGATGCAGTACACACTGATGGGAAACCTTTTGAGGTCAGTTCAAATGAAGTTGACATGGTGATACCCAAGAATCCTGTGCTAGGTTCTTCTGTGTCATCTGTGCAAAAGGATATGTCAGTGACAAATAAAAATGCAAGTAACACTGCAATCAAATGCCAGGAAAAGAAACCACACAAAGCTAAACCAAAACCCAAGCCTGCAGTGGTGAAAAAGGAATCTGGTCAACAAGATATGGAGATGTTAAAGAAGAATTTTCCCAGCAATCTGAATGGAGATTTATCACAGTTACTGGCCTCCAATAATTGGAATATCCCAGCCCTCCAGCAAGTGCTGGCGCAGTATAGTGGTGGTGACCCAGGCCAGCTCAGTGCAGCAATACAGCAAGTCCATTCTCAGGCTTCCAGTGCTGGTGTGGATTTTCCTGCCAGCAATCTCCTATCTGCAGCAGCTAGAGCACAGCTTAACATCAAGCACAAAGATCAAATGACAGTTTCTAAACCCAATGGCATGAACACTCCTTTGCTTCAGAATATCAAAACTGAGGCATTGCCTGTGGCAAATGCGAGTAGTGTCTCTGGGACAGATGTCAAAACGGCCGTAGTGTCTACTGCAGTCTGCGGCACTATCGTCAGCACAGTGGTAACACAGCACCAGCAATCGTTGCCCTCCTTCCAACCTGTGAGCAACAACGCCAGCATGATAGGGGGCAATGGCACCAACATGATAGGGAACATGATGCAGCTCCAGCAACTACCCTCTGGTAACTTCGCTATGAACATGCTGCTACCAGTCAGTGGATCTGGTCAGACCTACACATCAGATGCTGCACACACTGGTACCCTCAGCGCTGACTCCGATCTGAAACCAGCTGTCTCTGGTCAGGGAAATGTCAACCCTTTGGTTGCCCAGGGCATTCTGGCAACAGTGTCCCAGTCTGCAGACATGGGGTCACAGCTGAAGCTCTCTGTGGCCTCTGTTATCTCTTCCAGTTTGGGTTCAAATGTTGCCCAGTGTACACCGGATGGTAACACAATGCTCCTAAATAATTTTGGTCCACGGATGATCATGAATGCACCCATGCCACCAGTATCTGTTTCAGTTGTGACAAATGTTACCAAGTCTCTTGCACCAGTTGTTTCGGCCATCGGCATCAACCAGACGGTGTTTGGTCCCCAGCAAGTCACCCCACAGTTACTCGGTGCACAGCAAAATGGACCACAAATAATCAACACAGCTACCACTCCTCATGGTACCCATGTGTTAAACACTTCACCGCATGGGGCCCAGCTGGTAAATACTGGCGCACCAGGCACACAGTTTGTGAATCCAACGGCACAGGGTACCCAGATAGTTGGTAACAACCCACAGGCCACTCAGATCATGAATGCACTCTCAGTTCAAGGGTTGAACAATCAGCTTCTGATCACCAATCCTATTCAGCAAGTCTCTCCTTCCAACTCCATCTCCCAGCTATCTCCAGCAATGGCAGCTCAAATTCTGGCCCAGGGCCATCAGCTGCAACAAATGTCACCTTCTTTTTTGCAAAACCAGGTTCAGAAACAGCCGCAGAACTCCATGATCGGCACTCAGAACATATTTGCCAGTGTTTCTCTTTCGACATTGGCAGCAACTTCAGGCACCACTGATGCTATTGCTAATTCCATATCCCAAACAGGAATTATCAGCAACAATGTATCGAAAACCCAGAGAGCTGGAGAACAGCTGGAGAAAGTGGATCTAGCAAATAACATATCTCAGGTCAAGGACACAAATTCTTCCGTCGCAAATGCCTCCATGTATGCAGCCACTAGCCAACCTGTTTTTGTGATACCACAGCCAAACACAAATCCCATGATGCAAGTACTGGGTTCTGCCCAATCTCTCAGCACAAATTCTGGTCTTTCAACTGATTTGAATGTCCAGCAAGGCAGTCTCTCTCAGCTGTTTGGACAGTCCACAACCATTGATCAGAGTCAGTTACAAAGTCTTTTTGCTGCCGGCATCAACCCCTTGGCACTACAACAGATGATGAATCCAGTGAATTTGAGTGGTGTGCAACAACAGCAGCAGCAACTGCAGATGTTGCAGCTGCAACAATTAATGCTTCAACAACTTCAAGGCCATGGTCAGAACATTCAAGGAATTCCCTTGCCCCTGAACCAAAGTTCCAGTCCCAGCCAAGCCACAGCTTTGGGAGCTCAGACAATTATGAGCGCTGTCATGCCACAACAAGGCCTGCAGCTTAGCTCTGTCATGGACATGAATTCTCTACACCCGTGTTTGTCTCCTGTGGCCCAGGGCTACCAGAATCAACTGTCTCCGGCAGCTGCACAATTACAGCATATTTCCTCTGCCCTGACAGTGCATCAAGTTACTCCTGTCAACACCTGTGGGCCAGTGGGCGTCATTCAGAATGGAGGAATGCAGCACTTGATGCAGGCTGCTCCCAAAAATCTGCCAGCTGGCACAGCAGTACAGGGATCATCTGATCAGGTTGTCCAGAACAGCAATGCAGTCCCTGCTGTTAACCCAGGCAGGACAAGTGCTGCACAGGAGAGCCCAAAGACTGTTACAACACCTGTCCCACCTGCAGTGCCCCCTGCAACTAAATCTCCAGCACCGGCCTCCGGGACAGCAAAGTTGGCACAGCCAACCAAAGCAAAATCCAAATCTAAATCCAAGAAATCAGAAACAAAAAAGGTAGTAGATCCAGAGACAGAAAGAAATGAAGAAGATATCGCAGCTACAGTGCAACAGATACTTGCTCAGGCAGTGCAGCAGCAGAGGGAGTTGAGTCTACAAGCTAAAAACCAACCTCCGCCACCACCAAAAAGCAAAAGCAAAAAGTCACAGTCCCGAGCAAAAGCCAATCAACCATCCAAGGAGCATGACTTGGGCAAATTGGCTAGCATTTCTGATGATGTGCCTCCCATCACCAAGGCAGAGGTTGGCGCTCTGAAGGACAAAACAGTGTTTGAAGCACCATTCAAGTGTTCCAGTCTGGCTGAGAGCCCAGGTAGCTTCTCCCCAGTCACTTCCAAGTCTAGTCACACTGAAGTACGACAATCTGTAGCCATATCAACAAACCATATCAAATTTCCCACATCTGATGGGTCATCACTATCGTCACCATCACAACCATTAAATGGACTGGGCATGGGCAGCCCTGCAGCGGCCAGCTTTGTCGAACAGACGCTAAATGAAACCACACACTTTGTGAATATGAACACAAAAAAATCAACCATTTCCCTGAAGGATCATTTGTCTTCGATCATTTCGAAGAAAGACAAAGAGGGGAGTAAGAAGAAAACTTCCACTGTAGTGAACCAGAAGCAGGGGAAGAACAAACCGGGGTCAGATGTGAAACAGAATGTGACTGCAAAGCCTTCCCTTCTGGTCAATGGTGAAGTTCCAGTGCTGCCGAAAGGTCAGAGGAAAGCCGTCAAATGATATGTTGTTGGAGGGCTCTTGTATTGTTACCACTTACCCAGTAAGCTTTGGATTACCTATGTCTACCCTGTTGTAGAAAAGAAAAACTTTTTAGTGGTAGTTTTCATAATGCAGTGTCACTTATCAATGTTAAGTTTTTGAAAAATAAGATTTTTTTTTTTTTTAACAGAACCAGTTCAGTTCTTTTTTTCTTGTGTGTGTGTGTGAAGTTTTCACTTGATAGTCAGGACTATTTTTATTATTTATTTGACCATCTGAGGTAATACACTATTTTTTTTCTTGCCACTTGTTAAAAGTATTTTTTGGGGTGGGGGTTGGGTGAGTTCACATACGACATAATTCTGTGTCAAATAAATATATGTTGGATAAAATTCTGAGTTGCGAAATTCCTGAACAGTTTGCATTATACCTCATACTATCACACAGCATTTATTGTAAGCATCTTGGTAGTTCGCCTGGTGACAAAGAGAAAAAAAACTTTTATAAGGCAAAAATGAGAATCTGCCTGAAATCATTGTGTACTGTGTACCGTACCAAGAATACTGTACAAGATAAAGGCATGGTTTTTAATCTTTTTTTGCTGTTTGTTTATTTATTTATTTTTGTTTTCTCTAGGTAGTTGTTAACGCACCTAGATGAGGATCATAAATTTCAGCCATAGACTTTTGTCTGGGTAGTGGTTATGTGTCAAGTGAACATACAAAACACAAACAGATGATCATAATACACAAATTGTGGAGGAGAATATCAGTATATACACATCGTTGCCCCAGAACTTGTTCAAAGTGATTGATTGGCTATTGTTGCTATTGCCAGTGGAGATTGGAGCAAACATTTGTTGTTATTATAAAGTGACTGGTTCTCTGTGCTGGAGAATGAGGAATATGTTTTTCTTACATGTTTTGATTATGATTTTCACTATAAGGCACTGAGAACATTTTCAAACATTTCATAATGGATACTGTGTTATTGATACGAACTATTAATGTTTTCTGATTATGTGTATATATATACATTTCTATTTTAGAATCTCTTTATGTGAAATATGTACCTACAAATGAATGTACAGATGTCTGGCTGATGACCCCGTAAAATGCTTTGACGTGTCGAATATAGTTCACCTGTGTCTTTACTTACTTTTCTTTAGTAGACAATATTACCAAAGGTGCTTTGCACAGTTTAGATGTGTGTAGAACAACTGTATTCAGACTTCAATCTTATTCTCTCCTTATTGTGATGCTGCTCTAGTGTATTCTGTTGTTACTGTATTTATTATTATTTTTTTTTTTTCATTTCTCTTTGTAGTATTCCTCTTATAGCATAATAATATTCTGCTTTGATCCGCATCTGTCACTTTGGTTTTCATTTGCTAATCCGTGTAGCTTTGAGCTTGATGTGCATTGCATTTAGTCAAATTTGATAGTGGGAATGATGGCAAAAAAACCCATCAAAGAGCATAATTACCATAATATATTAGTTCTATAGTGCTGTCTGAAGGAAAATGGGCAAGGTAGATCCCACTTAAAGTTATATTGTCAGTATTGGGTTGTAGTTAATATACTTTCACATCAGTTAAGTTACTGTTTTATGATTCTTCATTTATCAAAGCAGGTGAAAGAATCTGAAAATAATTTCTTTATTTTCATTGGTCTTATTTAAAAAAAATTCTTGTCTGTCCTTTATAAAAACTTTCCTTTGATCAATTTTGAGAGATTTTTATGCTAATATCTCAAGTCATGTACATAATCATTGCTTAATTTATTACACCAAAACTGCTCGTAGCATTTGATGTTGAGGACTTTTGAAGAGTCATTGAATTTTGGAGGAAGAATAATATTCTTTCAATAAACCACATCTTCAATACTTTTATAAGGTGCAAAATAACATATTTTGTGTTAGCGAACAGTAAGACATGATTCGTGGCCTTACAGTGGCAGTGAGAGCATTTGAAAATCAAATGCTGTGGTTGTTAGCAACACATACAGATTTAAAAAATGTAAACCTAGTATAATTAATACACTGGGAAGTATCTGTCAGTAACAGTTGCCCATTTCTTCGACATTTGTCACTCAGTGATAGTTGTCACCCACTTATTATTATATTTATTTATAACAGTGTTAACCCACAACAGACAGGGAAGGAGTTCAGTGTAGAGAGAAAAGTATTTTTCAAGATGTGAGAAATAGTATTGCTTTGATGTTGCGCAAAATGGCATTTTAAAATTTTGATTGCTCGGTTTGTGATTCTTTGTGTTGCTTATTTCAGTATACAAACACTATAATATTGTGAATAATCAATTGTACAAAGACTTGTGATCACCTTTTATTTTCTGGTGTCATTTATTCGCCTCCATCACCATCCCCTTTTATCTTTTTTTTTTTTTTTTTGTTATATATGGTTCAATGATGAGCATCGTCAATTGTCGTGAATAATTTACTCACATAAAACAATTCCATGGCCTGTACATTATTTTTCTTTTGTTGGTTGTCATCCCACAGTCAATAATTTGCCTTTTTACATTTTTTTTTTTTTTTTTATCTCATTACTACATCTAGCATAGGAGACGACTAGACTAATGTGATTCATTCAAACTTATTGTTGCCGTTTTTTTAAAGGTTGTGTTATGTGCAATGTAATTATTCCATATATATTTTTTCCTTGTAATCTTTTGTTTGAAGTTGTGTCCTACTTTTTACATAATTTCATCTTGTGCTTATGGTGGCTTGGAAATGGGGGAAAAACGTGATTATAAACAAATTCATGCAGATGGAACCAAAACAACTAGAATGACAGAAAGTCTTGAGTCAGTGCTAACTGAGATTTGTTGTCCATGTTTTATTACTGCGGTGCTGGATGGGAGTGTAGAGAAAATTAAAAAATTAAAATACAGCTGGAGCAGTAAAGAAATGTTGAGACGAATGAATGCATGCACTGAGATTCAGTGAAAATATCCTGCAGGTGGGAATAAGTGAGCAGGCATTTGGTATTCATGGATAGGTCAAAAGTGTTTGCTAAGCAGAATGTTAAGAGCATTTCGATATCTTTCGGGTTCAGTTCCCAGCTGTTTTTAGTAATAATAGGTTTTTGAACATCTTGGTCTTACGGAATACAGAGGGAAAAGCCAACAATTTTTTTTTTTCTGAACAGAAAGACTTAAAAATTTGCGCTAAGTATTACTTAAACAATTACGGAACTGGACATAACTGTCGCATCAGAGTTCATTAGGCTTACATTCAGCCATGCCTTATTTGCTCTATTACAATGGCTTACATGCATCATTTTCAGCACTTGGGATACTGTGAAAAAATACATTTTATAGCACAGATCATCGGAAAGGTATTCTAAGAAGCAATTTATTGAATTTAGTATGTAATTCTGTTCTTTTTTAATGCATTGCCTGATAGTTACTATGCTCAGGAATGTGGTGAGACATCAGTTGTACATTGCAGAGCAGTGATACATAGATCGTGAAATAGAAATCTGAGTTAGGAAGGTGGTTGTGATTGATGTTTTCCCAAAATGGTTTGCTGTCTTAGGTCCTCACTGCCATTACACTTTGCCAATTGCAAACTAGGCTCTTGTCCAGCTCAGATCTGTGGTCTTGGCACTAGCTGGCTCTTAAGACATTTTGTCATCGGCTTTTCTTTTCATGATGACATGTCATAATTCAGTGGATAAAACTAGAGTGAAGAGCAAGAAGTGGTATTTATATTTCTTCTGGATTTAGCATTACTTTCTGGATTTAGGCGTTACTTTCCAAGATAAAACCTTACAAATGTTAGCAGGCATGGTTAGCTCTGACAGCTGGAATAGAAGTAAGGTAAATCACAGCCAAAACATTCCATAGTTTGTTGGCATTGATTAGCAAGGGTTTGTTTGCAGTAGAATTAGAGCAAAAGATAACAACCTAGTGCTAGACTTAGTTCAGGTTGCATTTTTTTGCCACAAAATTTCTAGGTCTTTGTGTCACTTCTCGTAGTATAGAACTTTTTTTTTTTCCCCCCCTTTTGTTTAGATTTTATCTGTGTTTGCTTACCTTGCAATTGTGCACATCAAATAGGGAATGTTAATTGGTCAGCGCATGGAGAAAATAAGAGGATAGATTAAGTAATTAACAGATTTTTTGCTTTATCACAATCTGATATTTAACGCTTTTTGGGTGTGTGTTGAAAAAGTATCCAAATGATCAGTGTTTTGAAAAGTGTTTCCTAAAGAATAGTCTATGTGGGAAAAAGAAAAACAGCTTTATTAATCAAACAATACCCATTGTTAGTGAATAGAAATAGTGATCAAGAATGAGAGCATTCACTCACTGCCTTTTCTCAGAAGTTGACAGGGAGGGATAGATGTTTTCATTATCATATGACTTTACAAAGGCTCGGTAGATGTGGTCAGTGTTAGTGTCAAATTAAAGATGAAATTTTTCACTTTCTAACAATTTACATATAAAAGTAATAATCCTCAGTTTGAATAATAATAGGCTCCTATAGATTAGACCTGAAATCAGTTTTGTCAGAGATTGGCCTTGCTCTCAGGGATGAGACATAATTATGGCATTATGCTGGGACATGAATACAGTGGATGTCAAATAAGGCAGATGTAAAACAGGGAGAAGTGGCCATAGTGACCAGTTTGTTTTCCACACTGGGAAAACATAGTGTTATCAATATAAATTTACTTTGCAGATCACCTGTCACCCTTGCCGGTTGGAATGGTAAGGGTTTTGCAGGGAATGAAGCCAAGTCTAAAGTTGCATGTATAATCATTTATACTTGTGGGCTGAGGGATAATTGTGGGGCAGTTTTTCACTTTTGTGTTGGCTCACTTACTTTTTTTCTTTTGCACCCTTTGCCTGTATTTAATCAAATCGTAATGATCCACGGCCTCATTTAGCAGCCAGGTGGAGTCAAATA
>JBCAUA010000009.1:1273470-1286447 GCA_038406235.1 Peronia verruculata | reverse complement strand
TGAAACAATGGGCAACCACTAGCATTTACATCCATACGTTCAGATTCTGCAACATTCTTACTGATGATGGTACAAACAAATTTTTATATCTTTCTGTCCTCACTTTTTTGAAAGAAGCCTCTTCCTGCATTTTACTGTGAAGTTGTGAACACTTAATTTTGTTTTAAAGTACATGGCATTAGCCTCTGAGTTGGGTACAAGAAGTACAGATTGCAGATCCATACAGAAGGCTGGATGTTGTTTGTCTCCAGCTTTGTGGCTTCTGATTGCCATTTCTTTATCAGAAGCTCTCTCCACCTGGGTTTCCTTTTTAGTTCCATGTGAACTTTCCATTCTTCCTCTGATGTGTATCCAACTTCTTGCCCTATGCACATATTACATCTATTTTTCCTGGGCTTAAAGAGAGAAAACCCCTTGAAAACTGTGAGCTTGAGTGCAGATACATTTCATTCAGTGCAGTATTGTTCATAACATGAAGGCACTTCAGTTAAAGTCTTGACGCATCTTTATGAGTAGAGTTTGGATGAGCTCTTCCGAGAGTAATGGCTAGCATCTTCTGAAACTTATCAAGGAACTGATGGAGAAGACGGTGTAAAGCTTCACAGCATTGATAAGTGAGGGTTCTGTCATTGTCTCTTAGGTTTTTGGAGATTAGACGAAGAGATGTTGGCCTCATTATCATGGTGGAACTCCTCAGACAGACCCTTCTTTTGAAATAAAGATGTCACAAAATGTCTGATCAGCCTTGTGGTGCTCAGAAACATCTTTTGGCAAACAATTCGTGTTTGTCCCTCTTTTTTCAAAGAAATACTGAAATGTACACTGCCTTTTCTTTGAACCATTAAGCACTCCTTTTGTGTTTAACATCCAAGTAGTTGACCAAACCATAAACAAAGTTCCTCCTCTCATCCCAAGAAAGAGTCCATATATGATTGCAAATCTGGTGCCGATCTTGCTGAGAAAATGAAGAATAGTCTTTTAGCTCTGATTTGCATTTCTCCCATGGTTCATGCTGGTGCAAGATTACCATTTCTTGTTTGGTATTCATGACCAGGTTAATGTCACCCCTTCACAACATTTTGTTTCCATTCGCCAGGTTCTTCTTTTTACCAGATGTCATGTCTTCCTCTTCTGTTGATAATCCAGAAGATTCTGTATGTAAGGGTGCTTGAGTCACGGCTATGGCATTTGCAGGGGAAGAAATTGGTGATACAGGCAGTGGCACAGGAAGCTCGAGAGCACTAGATGATGGTCCAGGTATGAAAATTATTTTTGTAGGAGGAATCGATGGGCAGGGGTTTCATGACAAAACAGTGGTGGTGATGTTCCTTTTGGTGTCAATGAATGCTTTGGGGGTGGAAGACTTATAGATGACTGCGATGTATCCAAAACTACATTTGAAGATGGAGAAGCTTCTGTCATTTCTTGTGAAGGCAGATGCAATGAATGAACATCCGATGAAAGCTCCAGCACTTCTTGAGGCTTATGATTTGGAGCTTCAGTTTCATTTGTATCCTGGATTGTCTGACATGCCTCCATCACCGGGAATTGAAGACTGGTTTCCAAAATGTGAAATGTTTTTGAGCACATCTAAATAGATGCATTTATCTTTGGTGTCATTTAAAAGAATATCCTCAATGATGTCGGTAGCATTTTTGGTTGACAAATCAGGTGTAACCTCAGGGTTTTTCAGTACACTTTTTGCTGCCCTGCTGTTTTCATCCATTTTAAAATGTGGAAATGTTACTCATACGCTTGTCCAATGTCGACAAAATCTTTAAGTCCTACACAGAAAGTGCTGATTAAAAAACTTGAGTACTGATACTGTTGCTGTCTTCATTGAACTAAGGGCTGTGTTCCATGTATACTCTTTTATACAGCCATACTAGTCACAAAAGTTGCCACTCTACACTCAGTAGCCTTCTTCATTGAGATACGTAAACTGAGTTGAGCTGATTTCAGTGAACGTCTCACCCCACTCAGAATTTATTGCAATAAACCCAAACAATTGACAGTGGCAGCGCTTATCTGATCTTATCACAATGGTTTGGAGTTATCTGATTTTCATGTGATTGGAATGAGTAAACTTTTAAACATTATTTGAACTTTTTTGATTGGCCAACATATGAAACATGGTTTTTGGATGAACTGAAAGGAAAAAAGTATTTTAGAAAATTGTGTCGCGCATTCAATCTTATCACCATGGCAACAATATACATGCATGTACATGTTGCCAACAAGACTGTGAATGATAATAAGTAAGATTTGGCAAGCTGCATTGTTTTCCAAATTTCATTCTGGCTGTCTCGAAAACGGAGTAGGCTAGAAATATAAAAAAAAAGAAAAGTAAAAGTACCATCCCTTGACCCCCAAGAGGGGAAATTGGCTTGATCATTTCAGACTGCGGTGTCGCTGCAGTGCAGTGCCACTGTACTTCCCCCCCAATATACATGAGGTACCAGTTTTACTGATAGGTGGGCTAAGGAAAATTGTCAAGTATCTTTCCTAAGGATACAACATGCAACTGCTGCGGTTTGAAACACTGACCTCTGCTTTCAACGGTCGCAGCACAAATCACTGAGCTAACACGCCATACAAATATCTTAATAATTCTGTGGTAATTTACTAGATCTAATTGTTTTATTAATAGAATTTTGGACAGCGAACATACATGTATATTTACTATTCCTAAAGCAAATCAAATAATTTTCAAGTCGTGAATCTTGAAAAAATCCAGCCAATATCATAATCTTAAACAGACTTAACAACAAACATTCAATTTGTGAATGGTTATTGCCTGCATTTTAATTACAGTATGATGGAAGCCAAGTGCTGAGCTTTCTGGATTTATATTATCAGTGAATCCACAAAAGTGAAATTGTAATTACACTCTATGTTATGCATTGGCACCTGTCTGTCAGTTCTCAATATGAATGACATTTCCTAGTATATTTATCACTCACCCCTCTGTATCAATGTTTGTTGCCAAAGGTGCAGATCCTGAGATAGGAGGTACCCTCTTGTAAGAAAGGGGTGATCGATTTCGAAGATGTTTTTGTCTTTTCTGTTGATCAATCAGCATAGAGATAGAAGAACTCTCAATTTAATGAAATACTTTATGTACTCTTTGTCTTTTGAATGATTGCTGAATCAAAAGCAAGCAAAACTAGATTTATTTTCATATTACCTGCCTGATGATAATTTGCCAGATAAGAATGTGTTATTCTGCTGACTGACAATATTTAATTCATTAATTTCAGCTTGTTTCTTACCCTCTATAAGCCTGTCCTGAGTTTTAAATGAACTGACATGAATTTTTGTTTCTAATAATTCAGGATAGACAGGTTACTTTTTTTCAAAAGGAAGAAGCATTGAATAACCTCAAATAAGTCACATTTTTTTTTCTTGAATAAATAAAAAACATGGTCTTATTTTTATTTTGTGAATCATATCTTCTTTGACCACAATTTTGCATTGCAACTGGTGTTTCTTGGTTTGGTTTGGGTTTGAGTTTAATGATAGATAGCATGGTCAGACTATATCATGTCTCACACATTAGAGGATATGTACAAATTAGTAAGGTATAGCAAAAGATGTATATATGGGCTATCAAACTGGGCAAAAGGAAGACCTCAAAAGAAAACATGTGTAAACATGTGATTTGCCCTGTGGCTTGCAGCATATTTACAAATTTCCTAAATCACATTCATTGGGATGATCTACATTTTCAAGTAGAAGCCCTTTTGATGCAAAAAAATGTTAAGATGAATTGTGGCCTTGTTTTCTTGAAAAGATCCTTCAGCTTACGACTTGAAAAGTGGGCTTCTTGAGTGTCTCAGGAATCGGTGCAAATCTAAAATTATGTGTGCTACTGTCAATGGAAGAGGTGAAAGTGACCTTGATGCAGATGGTTGAGGATCACCTGTTCTCGTCTTTGCACTTAACACCAAGGATCTGACCAAATAAACTTTGTTCAGGATCTGTTAATTCCATTGCCATTGTCATCTCAATTTTATTGTTATTGGGAATTGGCCTGAAAAGTGGTTAACTGACTCCTTCATCCAGGGGACCTAATATCCAGTCGACCTTGGTAGTGTAATCTGCTGCCTCATTTCAGCAAGGCCAGTAGTACTTGTCATCCAACAAAACACAAATACTTTAAAGGCATTTCAGAACATAAATTTATCTATTATTCCAGATAGGCAGTACTGGGGGCAGGACAGAATGTGAGAAAAAATAATTAAATTCTACTGTAGTGATCTAATAGTGTCCAAAGCCATGTCTATGGCTTTTAATCTCATGCTCAGCCATGAATATGGATGACTACATTTAGAGGCCGCAACAGGTATTCTCCAGGATCAAGAATTCCGTTAAATGCCTGTCCCGGATTATAGTCCGTGGGTTCAGGACTTGGTCTTTCAACCTCCTGGGTGGAGGTTATCTCGATGGATCAAGAATGAGCTGTTGTCAGCAGCTTTATAGTCCTTAGATACATCTGCAAACAGATGCTTGTAGCTGGAATGAATGATTACTTTTACAAGTATTTGTTCTAAGACGACTTTGGGGGTGCTTGAATTAGCCCTTACAGCATGATCAAAGACCAATAGCAGTATTCCACTTTCATTGCAGGATGCTTGGGAATCAAGAGGAACAGCTATCAAAGTCTCACCTCATATTCAGTCCCAGTCTCCACTAGCAAACACTGGAATTGCATGCCAAGAGTGGGAGTGGCAACAGCTGAGCTCTCAAACATATCTGCAAAACAGAGTCTGAGACATGCTCATCGGTTGGGTTTTCTGGGTGTTATGAAATTTCTAGTCTATGTTGCAGTGACAGTTTGTTCCGTCTTTGAACTTTGATTCAACATACAGATTCTCCACTCAGACCATATGATAAGAAGAGTCAAAAGCCCTGATGGTGGGTAGTGTCAAGTTTTAAGAGATACTGTAACATTGCTTGGTAAGAGAATGCTACATGTACTATAATCAAGTTTGAATCGAATAAGGGAACATAAAGTCTGTGACAATGTCCCATTCTGCATATGACATCACTTTAAATAAATTCAGGGCTTTTGGAACAGATGGTACTGAGGTGGCTGATATGGGGAATGAAGATGAGTTTTCAGAGGAACATTTTCAGGATATGATAGTGAATTTGATCTGAGCTTGTCAGACTGCAACTCATCCATGGAAAGCAACAAAACAGATCAATCCCATGTCTCTTTGACAATGGTCTTAAACTCCTGGAAGGCAGCACTATAGTGCTGTTTGCAGGAGTTTGATGCAACAGTGCTGAGCTAATTGCCTACAACCCCCTACTTCTCCACAAAGAGCCATCACTCCTCACAAAGTGCTGAAATAATCCAGGGGGTTATGCTATACCTTTGATCTTTTTGATCATTTACCAAATTTTTGTTAAAGAATGCTAATGTTGGAGATGTAAAATGTGGTGTCCTCAAGAGATCCTTCAGCACACTCTGATGGATTTCTGGCTTAAGACCTGTTAATTTTGAACAGCTGGAGGTTCTGCACCGTGAAGTCTTTCTTCTTATAGACATGTCAGCTTGGCAGATCTCTAAGGACTGTGAAAAGGGGCTTGGTTCACATGGACTGGCAGAGGTCATGGAGATACAAGTCTAGGCAATTTCAAAACAGGTGTTGGGTTTGGATTAAAAATATATGAACGTATGTACATAAATTGGCCACTCAAAGTAAAAAGAAAGGATGCATAAATGTGCAGCTTGAGCATGTTCAGTTTTCTCAAAATGTGGTTAAATAGATGGTATCAAAGTTTTGAAAACAGGCCTACCCAGTACAATAAGTGCAGGATGGTCTGAGGCCTCATTCATTTTCTGAAAGAGATCCTACAGAGAGCAGCAAAAAAAGTGGCTATCTTGAGCATCTCTGGGGTGGACCCAACCTAAAAGTATGTGTGCGACTTTCAGTCAACAGTCACAGACCACACAGGGTGGGTATTTTTGTCTGAGGAGAAAAGAATAAGTGAGGTGACCATTCTATGTGTGCCCATTCTACTGTAGGCTCCAAAATTAACTGGAGAGAGTATGGCACTTTTTTGCCCCGTCAGCCCAGGCAAAGTTCCAGCACTTGAGGGAGTAGTGGTTATCCAGAAGTCTAACATCAAGCAGACCAGAAAATAGTCTGATCCGTGCAGGCTATCCATGATGGGTCAAGAATAGTCTGTAGTGAGAAAAAGATGAACTAGGACAGATCATTACAAGAGGCCAATGCAGTTGCAGGAAGCATGGAAAGCAAAACTGGACTGAGTCCAACATCATCCTCTGCATTTCTTTTCTCTTCGTATGGTGTAATATGGCATTGAAACCCCTAAGTAAAATGAATGGGGTAGTAAGCTGTTGCAGGAAGAGATTGAGACCTGTAGTGTTGACAGTCTCAAAAGGAGGCAGATCATAGAGTAAATGGTGATGTTTATGAGTAGTCAGCATGATTGCGATAGCCATAGCAGTGGGGTGTTTAATGGGGTGAGTCAGTGGAAAACCCTGCCAGAAACAAAGACAAGAGACTCCTCTGCCTAGTCTATATGTGCCATGACCAGGGTAGTAGTATGAGGCATAGTCCCCTATCTGCATTGGCAGCTTTGCTGACACTTTTGTCTCTTGCAGGCTGATGAGCTGTCATCAGTTGCTGCAGCTCTAGCAAGGTAGGCCTGAGATCTCTGTAGTTCCATTGGATGAGGCAGTTTCTTGTTCTAACCATAATGGTGGGTGGGGAGGGAGGGAATATTCTGAATTTTAAAAATTTTTTTTTGCTAGAAGAACACAAATTTGAGTTTTTGTTTTACAGTAGTCTCCGGATATAAGCACGGTGGTGGGACGAGCTGAAAAGCGTACTAATATGTGGAGACAGGAAACGTAACAATTTACACTTTACACCTCAAAATATAGTCCCCTAAAGGGATGCAAGGCAATGCTTGTATCGAGTGTCGGACAGCCACAGCGAAAACCAGTGGGTAGGGTAACTCAAGCCTCCTGCATCCTCCTACTCCCAATAAAATAACATTACACCATTGCACTCAAGGAAACCATCATTTGGCAGCAGATAGTAGGCCTACAAGGGAGACAGCTCATATTGCTAGCTGAATTTTTTTTTTTCACTTATGGTTTTTCACTTGCTAAGTGTGCTTGTATGGTGTGAGCATGCTTACATACATATGAATTATATAGAAAAAATCCATCATGGGACCAAAGTGTGCATATGAGCAGAGTGTGCTTGTATTCAGAGTGCTTATATCCGGAGACTACTGCATCTTAAAAATCCTGCATTTTCTAAATATAAAAATAGTATCAAAAAGTGGATATGACCATTCGAACATGTTTGACCATGGTCATTTAAGTGGTGGGGATGTTCTGGAGGTGATTTTTTTTATTATTAAAGAAAGACTATTCTAACCTTTTCCATTGAATTCAGAATGTTCAAATTAGATGAAAACAGTAGAATAAAAATAGACTTTTTCATATGGTTGCCATGGCAATGCCACCATATTGGATTTTAGCATCTTTAAATTGACTGAAGTCTCCTCCGCCAAATTCAACTGAAAGGTGAACATACTGTTTGACATAATATCTAAAAAATTAAGTATTTTCAGCCCTTCCTGTGCAACAGAAAATTTTCTCAAAATTTTTTAAAACGTCATATAACAAAAAATCAAATTTTGCCATTTTTTCATACTAGCCATTTTTTCATACTAAAACCCATTTTTCTCTAAAACCTACCAACTGAATGGGCCACACATATGTACATATTTTGGTCTTGTTATAAAAATGATGTATAACAAATTTGGTAAGAATCGGTTTTGAAACAAAAAAGTAGATAGCATGCAAAATACAATAAAAAAAAAAAAAAGGTTTTGAGACAAACGTGTTTGTAGTGACAGTTGCAACACAATACAGTCCACAACTGAGCTCTGAAGCAGTTGAAAGAAAGGACAATTTCATTATTTATAAGACGTGGAAATTCATTTTAGAATGCTTACACTGATAACCTGCATGATCAGCAGTTTTTTCACCTTATATTGGTCATCCAATGTCCATCCCTGGCACTGGGATTATTGCTAGAGAAGGTCATAATCAAGTGTGTTATGAACTTTTTGCCTGTATCCAATCATATACCGATGATCTACGACGACTGCATGTTGCAGCCAGATGAAGCCAAATCCTGGTTGACAGTAGGCTAGGTATACCCTTGAATGACCATTGGTCAAACGCTTTTGAATGAACAAATCCACTTTTTGATACCATTTTTATGTGTAGAAAAGGTATGGCTTTTAAGAGAAACAAAAATCCAAAATTATATTTTTTTTCAGCAAATTGCAAAAGCCAGATTTCAGGACCCCCCCCCCCCCCCCCCCCAACTGTCAACCAAGATTTGTTTTTCTTTGGTTGCTATATTATCCAGTGGTAGATCATACTATTTGATTGGATGCAGGCAAGGGATGCATAAACCACTTCATTATGACCTCCTATAGCAATATCATGAGCCCCATTGCCAGGGATCACACTGGGTGAGGTGAAATAGACTCATGATCAAACAGAATACCAGTGTAAGCTTCCACAGTGCTCTGAAATGAACTTCCACTTCCTGTAAAGAGTGAAAATCTCTCATTTTCTGCTGCTTCAGAGCACCTTGTAGATTATATGCCATGGTAATTGTTGAGTCATTATTGGTTTTGACAAAGAAAGATATGGAAATGAAATGTCCTGAAGAACCCAGAAATATCTCACTGGGAGCCCTGATGGTGATATGCGGTAGGAAGTAAAATTCAAAAAGGAATACGAACAAGAAAGCCAGGAAAAGGGAAAAAAGCAACGGCAACAACAAAAGACACACCATAAAAGTCATGGAAAGAGGGCTAGTATGTGAAAAAAGGCTTAAATCCAAACAAAAAACTCTCCATGTCAATTTTCCTCTAAAAAAACAAAAGCATTTAAATGCATTTATCTCCCAAGTTTTGGTCACCATTTTACAACATGTATCTGCCTTTTTATTTCCTGACCAAATCGTTGATTCTAACCAGTTTTGGCACACGTCATTTTCACAAGATAGAAAAAAAAATATATATATATATGTGTGGTTGATTCTGGAGAATTCTATTTTGGAGAAAAATAAACTTTTGTTTGAAGAAAAAGGGCAAAATTAAAAATTTCACTTTCTGGCATTTTCAACAATTTCTACAAAATGTTTGTTTTGAACAAGAAGAGCTGGGAAAAAGTAACTTTTTAAATAATATGCCAAACAACATGCTCACCAGGTTTCATTAAGGTCTACTGATATTTGGTGAAAAAGATTTGAAAGACAGCCATTCCAGAGAAATCAAAATCCAAGATGCTGCCACTGCCATGGCAACCATTTAAGGAAGTCATCTTTTTTCACTCTTTTCCTCAATTTGAACATGTCTAGATGGAAAATGCTAAAGTTGTCTATCTCTAATAACCAAAAAAAAAAAAAAAAAATCAACCCCATGCCCTGTCAATTTAGAAGAAATACTGGAGGTTTCTTGAAGGTTTCATTGAACCGGGATTTGTTTTTGCATGCATCTGCAGCTGTAATGAACATACAAAACTGGACAATTCCAAAAGGCTATCTCGAAACTTCTATTGTGAATTTCAAAATTAAATGGATAGAGTAGAGTGGTATACACTGTATCCAGTCAGCCCAAACAAAATTCCAAAGCGTTGTGAGAGTGGTATTCATCACGAGATCTGACATCAGGCAGGCCGGCAAGTGGTTTGATCTGTACAGGCTATCCAAGGTAAACTATGTCTTTGGACAAATAATGGTGAGCAAAAGACTAATCAGTAGTGAGAGTGATCCAGTTGTTGGATGCATGCATGTCAGGATTGGATCATTGATAGGACAGAGGTCATACTTCAGTCTCACTGTCTCTGTTCCTTTTGGGTATAGGAGCAGGTCCTGAGTTAACTACACGCATTGAAATCCCAGCAGAATGGATAGGGCAGGAAGCTGCTGCAGGAGGAGAGACAGATCAGCTGTGGATAGACGAAGGTAGAATAATGGAACAGACAGTGATATGTTTGTTAGCAGTCGGTGTGACTGCCACAGCCTGAGGTATGGTGTTTTGTGGGATGCGTCAGTGAAGAACCACACTTGGAGGAAAGACAGAGACTTCTCCAGCAACTCATATCATGCCGTGACCTTCTGGGTATTATAATGCACAGCCCACTTTAGACCATTACACTGGCCACTTGGCTGACATTGTGTTTCTTGCAGGGAAACTGCAAGGAAAGAAAAGAGGAGAGCCAGGCCAAAGCAGATGAGACATTTCCCAAACTAAACTTCTTCAACTACATGTACTTGCATTCCATTCTCCCCACCCCTGATGAGTCACAACTCATGATCAACAGAGTGCCTACATCCTTACAAGAAATGGATAAACATTTATTTCAAGGCCTTTCAGTCTCAGATTATCTTGGTTAAGTTCAAGTGTTGAGAGTTTTCATGGTTTGCAATTAGGATATTTTGCCTGATCTGTATGTGGAATGGTACTTCGCCTATTCTTCATTGAGTTTTAACAGCCAGCACCAAGGGTTCTCTTTAATGTGTGTAACATACACACAGGACCCCTGAAATATATTTGCCCCTGTCTGAGAGGGCAAGACCTACCGGAGAAGTCTTCCCTGCCCAAAAAGTCAGGGAACTGTTGAGTCATTGAAAAAAATGCAGGTTTCAATCTTCATATCCATCTCATTTCATCTTCCAAGTGGTAGGGTCCGCTAGTTAACCTGCAACCCGTGACATGAGTTGTTCATCACGGAGCACATGCAATGCTACATGGCCAGTGACAAAAGAAGGATGAGAAATGTCGTTCATAGAATGCCAAGTGTGACACCCGCTGACAGCGGGTTTCCATTGCCAAGTTTTTCTTGTGTTTCTTTCTTTATTGTTTTCTTTCAATCCTCATAAAGTAGGATTATCTCCATTTTTAAGTGACTGCCTGTTTTTTTTTTTGTTGGTGAGAATTTTTGGAACAAAAATTTGGAGTTTGGACATTTGTCTGGACAGTGGCATTCCAACTAGTCTTCATCAGTTTTTAATTTCCAAAGGTTCTATAAAATGCATAGAGACCTCCAAAATATGTCTTGCAACCAGGGTAAATGAGTCGGAAGTCGCACCGGGCAATGAAGACATACGGCTGTTTTTTGGTTGTTATTAACTACTTTCCGACTAAGATACTCAATTTTTGTTTGTTTTCACAAAATGTTAACCTAAAAAAAGAAATATTTTGGTATCATAGTTGGAAAATAGTAAAAAAAAAGTAAAAAAACAACTGTGACTTGAACTCACCCGGCGCAACTTGCAACTCATTTGCCCTGGGTGCAAGACATATATTTCCTTGTTTATGTCATCAAGCTCATAAACAAAGAGCCTACATCAGAGTTAGGCTACGTGTTTTTTTATGCATCGCTGGACTGTACATGAACTTTTCTATCTTTTGCAGAATGAAGAGAAAAGAAAACACATGATAGATATTTGAAAAAAAAAAAAAAGTCTATTTTTATTTTCTACCCTTTACAATGCTTCTCAGTGATTTTCAAAAACTGCAGACTTTTTATATAGGCCAATTGTTTATGAACGTGATGTAATGCAAACAAGAATATAAATATGAATCCAAATATTCTATGTAATGTTGCTTCTCTGATCATAGTTACCTTCAATACTGGCCATTCATCAAACTGAAAAGTTAAGAAAATAAAAAGACAGCAATTAGATGTTTCATCAAAAAGAAAGAAAAAAAAAAAAAAGCACGACCAAAAAAAAAAAAATCAAGATAAAGAGAGAGAACAATTAGATGTTTATACGTAACATTAATATTTTCTTGTTAAGATACCACTTTCTCCGTTGTCATTATGCTTTGATCAGGATGCAAGATTGCCACCTTACAAAAATGCATGTAAATGATTATTGCAATGAATGGGAAAGATCAGTAGTGCAATGAGTTTAACAGAACATTTTTTTTTATGGATATGCATATATCAAAGTTCCTTTTTGTTATAAACCTCCTTCTGGAAGGCGTTCCTTAGCACAGATTACCATCACCTGAAGTTTCCTGAGAAACTTTTGGGATAAGTGAAAATAAACTGATAACAAACTGAGAGCAAGTATTTTTTTTTTTTTTTTTAAATCAGAGAGAGCAGTGCCTGCATGATTCTCAAATCTGTCTCTGTTACAGAAAAATCCCAAAATCTCATTTAACTGTTTCTGGACTAACCTTCGAAAACACTTTCAAAAAACAAAAAAAAAAGGAATTATCTAATCACAACATATCTGAGTGCATTTTGTTAAAGTTCTCTCAAAGGCATGGTATGGCACAGGAGTCCATTGTCATAAATGTCTATTTCTATATGGAAATCCTCATGTTACTTCTCTAAAGGGTCTTTATGACTTAAGGGTAAAATAAAATGTCATTACTGTGCATTTTTGGATGTCAAATGACAAACAATAAATGCTATATTAATTCAAAATTGTTTCTAAAAAATACCATTCATCATCTGGATAGATCCTGAGGCTTCTGAAATGTTGTCCCCAGTATATCAAAACTAAAAATAGGTACTCTAACCCTTATTTCATCTACAAAAACTGGAATACCTCAAGGTTGTGTACTTTTCACAGTTCTTAGAACTCTATACATAAATGAGAGTACAAAAATGAACGACAACTTCCTTGTCATTGTTTCATTTGTTAATGATTATTCCTACTATCAATATCATCCAAGACTCAATTTCATCTGCTGATATTCTGACTTAATAATCCACTTTGGAAAAAAAAAAAAGACTAGTATCAAGTGCCACTGGGACCACTTCCTTCATTTCAATATCAAGATATTTTAGACTAGCAAGGTCTCCCGTTCTACAAACGGGGGATATAGATAAAAATGATAAACTGACATTGACCATTGTCTGTGAAAAATGGTAAAATATAAGA
>JBCAUA010000009.1:1252744-1262794 GCA_038406235.1 Peronia verruculata | reverse complement strand
TCATTTTGGCTGGCCGCAAGACATTTGCACAAAGCAATTCACTTTTTTTTTTTAGAAAACTGGGCCATTTGCTATGCGTTCAATTAAATGAAACAAACATCCCCCCTCCTGCCCCCCCCCCCCAAAAAAAATCTACTGATAAAAGTTAATTTATTCTACCGGAAACGCCAATAAAGGTCAAATCAGTCTTCGAGAACAATCGATTTCTGCCGACTAAGCAAGCGGCTGGAAATCCCCGTCTAATTTTAGTAGGGGGTACAAACACTGCAAACTGTTCACTGTCACTGACATAGAAAAACATATACAAATGCACGGGACCGGTGACAATTCTTCTCGGATCTCGTGGTGGAGCGATAACAAACATCAGCACAATTTTGTTATATCTGATAAATATAAGACCGAAAATTTTCAATAAATATTATAAATGTAGCCAAACTAGTTATAACATTCATTTATACAAAGTTAGTACCAATAAAATTGTAAATAAATATTATATGAGTAGACAAACATGCATAATCAAATTTTCAAATTATTACAGTCTGGTTAACATCCAATATTCTAGAGCATGGATATCCCATCTCTCCCCCCCCCCCTAAACTCGCCTCCCATTTTTGTTAGAAATACAAAATAGACACCTCTTTCTTCAACAAAAACGTGCAATAAACTGGCATTCCCAGGTAGCGAAGCAGCTGAAGTGTACAAAATGCCAACATTGCGCTGGACTGCTCTGCATCCATCAACCCAGTTCAGGATATAGAGAAATCATGCATAAAATATCCATAATCTTTCTCTTTATAAGCTGTAACACCAAAAAGGAAAGAAAGAAAGAAATGAAGAATAAAAGACTAGGGGACAATAGCGACCGTCCACATTTGCACTTATTCTCTGATTAGGAACCGGTTCTTTTTTCTTTGGCATCGCCCGCAAACTGCTAGCTTCTGGCTGTGATGTGCTCACCCCGGGGGATACACGGGCATTCAGGAAACGATCTCATTACTGGCACACAAGCCGAGGTCCGAATGCAGAAGGGGGAAGGGATAAAGAAATAAAAAAGAGAAGAAGAAGAAAAAGAAGAAGTGTCCATTCAAGAAGTAAACAGAGATGAAGAAGGAAAGAGTTGAAAAAAAGAAATAAGCTATCCGTTAAAGAGATAAACAATCAAAGGAAGAAGGGGATAAAAAAAAAAAAAAAGGATAAGAAGGCGAATGTAAATGCCAAATAAATAGAAATTAGCCGAAACAGCAGGCAACAAAAGCAATGAGAAAACCCTCTCTCCACCCCACCCCCCTCCAATGTTATTATCACCATGCCCTCTCCCTATCCCTCGGCTCTGTACATTTGGACAGATTCTGTAGAACTGTAGCTATGTAAAACGAGTCAAAGATGCAAAGATGATTCCCCGACATTTCTGTCCTCTCTTTCTTTCACACACGGCCCCCTTTTCTTTGACTGCTCGCTTTCAGGCTATCGCTTTGCCGTTCAATTTCGCCCGGTCCGCGGGCAAAGTGTCGGGAGACTTCAACCTGAAAAGGCTCAACCCCCCTAATTGGCCGCTCCTTCTAGTTATTACCCAAGATTAACTCCCCTTCCGGACGTCAGGGCAGCTGCGCGCGCAGGTCTCCCAGCACCTCAGTGTCAACATCCGGCCCTATCACGTCAAGATTAAACGGGCATTTTTCCTGGGGAGGGAGCGCAATTTGCTAATTTAATTTACGATTTCTCCACGATTAGTCCCTGGTGTCCGCTTGAAAAGGCTGAGAAAAGAGAGAAGATGTTTGGCAGAAGAATGGCAGAAAATTCTCCCTCTCCCCTCCCATCTCCACCTCCAACCCCTCTTTTCTTTACCACAACACTCCCAGCTTCTCTCCCTTCTTCATTTTTTTTTTCTTGCCCCCACGCATTTATATCTCGTCTTTTCTCTTCCTCTTAAGTCTATGAGGAATTGGGCATCTCAATAGACTAGACTGGACTGAATATGCATACCGCAAAATCTAGAGAGAGAGGGAGAAAGAGAGAAGGGAGACCGAGAGGGAGGAAGGGACATTAAAACTGCGGAACATACAAGGAAAGACAAAGAAGTATATAGAGATACAGACACATAAAGAAATGGGAGAGAGAGAGAGAGAGAGAGAGAGAGAAAGAGAGAGAGAGAGAGAGCTGCACCAGGAAAAAAGAAAACGATGGGCAGAAAGAGAGAAAACAAAGAAGAACAAACAAACAAACAAACAAAGATAGAGAAATGATATGTTTTGGACTTGATCATCGTAAACAAAAACCCAGGATGATAGGAGAGTAGGAAGTAGCCAGTTACGTAATCAGTCGGTCATTTAAGCAGCGGATCAGTGAATCAGCCAAGGAGTTAGGCAATCGGTCAACTTTTCAGCCAGTCAGCTAGCCAGCCACTATAATCAGTCACTAACCAGCCATCCAGTTAGTCAATCAGTCACCTATACAGTCAGTAAGCCAACCAGATAACCAGCTAGTCAATCAGTCACTTATGCAGTCAACAAGCCAACCAGCCAACCACTTAATCAGTCAATCACTGAAAAACTTCAGCAAGCCAACCAGCCAACCAGTTAGCCAATCAATCAGATTGACAGTTAGCAAATCAACCAGCCAACCATCTATACAGCCAGCCAGCCAACCAGCAAGTCAGTTTGTCAGTCATGATGTCAACCAGCTATCTAACCAGCCAAGCTGACACACAATCAGTCAAAGAGATAGTCAGTCAGTTAGCTAGACAGCTAGCCATCAATATAACAAACCGACAGACAGATAGACAGACAGAGAAAAAGCGTGTAGGCACATAAACACATAGACAGAAAATTTGCAATTTAGTCTGCCCGTCAGTCGGGTCTGTCAACTTGCTAGACTGATACACAGGTAGACAGACAAACAGACAGACTGAGTACGGACAACCGCTTCAGACTATGAGTCAGAAATTTATACAAAAGAAAACTAATGAATGTCATTGTACATCTTTTGTAAGTCATCTATGCTGGCTGAAGTGGGTTAGAACCAAAAAGAAAGAAAAAAAGAAAGAAAGAAAGAAAGAAAAGAAAGAAAGAAAGAAAGAAAGAAAGAAAGAAAGAAAGAAAGAAAGAAAGAAAGAAAGAAATGAGGTATGTTTTTCGATGCATTCGATAATTTATAACAGTTAAAGTTACCAGTGTGATTGTTAAATACTCTTACGTTTTGTTTTTACTCTTATGTTTTATTAGACTATAATAAACCCGAATTACATAGCAGGCATCATCGTCAGACGCTGTAATTACATTAACTCAGATCAGTCTTCATCATCGGCATCCATATTCTTATCATCGTCAATACCTTGACAGTCATGTGGTTATTATTAGCGACCAACAAATTAAGCAAAGAAATCAATCGATTTGTTAACTGACAAAAACAACTAATTAACTAATTAAAGAATTAGTTAACTACACGAACAGCCAGCCATCTCATCAACTAAAACACCAGTTAACGAACTAGATTACCAATAAAAAAAAAATTTAAAAAAAACAATTATCCAGCCTCAAAATCAACCATAAAAAGCAATCGATCAAACACTAAGCAAGAAAGCAACCAACCAACCGACCAACCAATCAGTCAATCAATAAATTTCAATGATAATATGCCATTCAACAAGAAAACCAACCAACCAGTGAATCCAAGAGGCAACCAACGAAACAAACCGACCACCCAACCACCCAACAAACCAATCAGTCAACCAACCAAACAACCCAACCCAACCAGTCAGCCAGCCAATTAATCAGTCAAGCACTCAGCTAACTAAAAACCAACCAACTAACCAACCAACCAAACAACCAACCAACCAACCAACCAACCAACCAACCAAACAACCAACCAACAAACAAACCAACAAACCAATCATAGAAACACTCGACCAACTGTAAAGCGAATCAAGTTAGCGATCAACCAATAAACTAATGAACCAGCCAACCAAATAACCAGCCACCCAATTAAACAAAATCAATCAGCAATCAACCAATGGAACAACCAACCGGTCAATCAACAGACAATCATTCAACTAAGAGCCAATCAACTAACCATGTAACCACTCAACCAACTATGAAACCAATCAAGCAAACGACTAACCAACAAACAAATGAAAAACGAACCAAGTAAAAAAAAAAAAAAACTATACAATTAACCAATCAACCAAAAAACAAAACAATTAACCAACCCACCAATCAACCAACCAACCAACCAACCAATCAACCAACCAACCAACCAACCACTCAACCAACCAACCAACCAACCAATTAACCAACCAACCGACCCAAAAAATCAACCCACCAATTGACCTTTCAGTCAATCAACCAACTAAGCAACCACTAAAAAAAAAAAACCAACCAACCATTCATCTAACCGACCGACCACCAACCAACCAACCAACCAACCAACCAACCAACCAACCAACCAACCAACCAACCAACCAACCAACCAACCAACCAACCGACCAGAAAACCAAACAACCCAACCAGCCAGCTAGCCAACTATCTAACCAAATAGCTACTCAACCAATCAAGCAACAACAACAATGACAACAACAACAACAACAACAACAACAAACAAGCAGTCAACTTTGCTTAAAAATTGTGTTCCTTCCATACACCAAGCTGAATTTCCGTGATGCCTGTAGGTGGAAGAATCAATATACTGTTACATGACAAGCGAATGGTAGCCCATCATATTATAAAGTCTTCTTGAGTATGCAGACTGTAAAACAGAAAGATGCAATACCTAGATCTATTAAACTGAATGAAATATAAAAGAAATATTATAATGAGACCAAATTCATTGATATGAGGAGATTAAATCGTGCTAATATTCAGATTCTCCAGTGTCAGCGGGTACTAAAGGCGATTTAACCTATGAAATGCCAAAGTTTGAAAATTAAGCTGTTTTTCTATTCAAAGCTATTTCCAATTGATTCAACTGAAAATAATCAAAAGTAAAATGAAATTAAACGAAAACAACAACAACAACAAAAACAAAACAAAACAAAAAAACCCAATAAAATAAAATAAAGAAAGAATAAATTTGCTAAAAAAAAAAAAAACCTAACCCAGAATGCCATTTAGTTTTTCCCTAGCAATGCCCAGTTAGTTCTCTATAGCGAGAGGCAAGGTTTCCAAAATCTATGAGACTCAAATTAGGTTCTGATCAGCATTTTGTATTCTTAAAGCAAGGCTGGGGGGAATCACGCGGTAGCGCGCGCAACTCCAACCAATCACATTAGCATGACAAGGCGGAGGCGCGCGCGGGAAACGAGCAGAGTTCTCGCGCACGAGTAGCCAATAATATGCCGGCACTGTCTCCTGGGAGCTCTCAAGCCTGCCTTTCACAGGGACTCGGTGTTTGATGTGTGTCTGCCCTGTGCGGGTGGTAGTGAGTACGGAAATATGGTGAGACTGGAAGGAAAAATTATGGGCTAGAAGGAAAGGCGAGAGAAGAGAGAAAGAATGGGAAGAAGAAATGAAGAGAGAGAGAAAAAAAGAAATGAACAGAAAAGAAGAAAGAAAGAAAGAAAGAAAGAAGAAAGAAAGAAAGAAAGAAAGAAAGAAAGAAAGGAAAAATGGAGTGAAGAAAAAGAGGATTGAGGAAAGAAAGACAAGAATGAAAGATAAAAAGAAGGATGAAAACAGTAACTAAGTATGAGAGAACGAAAGAATCAAAGAAAAAAAGAAAAGAAGACAGAATAGAAAGATTGAAAGAGAAAGAAAAAGGAAAGAACAAAAAAACGGAAAGAAAGAAAGAAAGAAAGAAAGAAAGAAAGAAAGAAAGAAAGAAAGAAAGAAAGAAAGAAACTCTTTATTCCATATGTCGTTGGTTTGCTGGATCACCGATTTAAACAGCCGGTTATATTACCAACTTTTGGAAAACAAAGCCGTACAATTTGAAATTAACATACCTTTCCAGCTGTTGGTCTAAAAAAAAACAAAACAGACTTTGAAAGTCAATAAGAAAAAGAAAAATACAATGCATCCAACAATTTTAAAAATAAACAAACAAATAAATCAGTGTGCTTCGAAAAATGAATACATGAAAGTTAAAAAAAAAACAAAACGAAATAGATTAACAAATAAATAGATAATAAATACACCAATACACACATTAATAAATAAACAAAGAGATAAATAACGGCAGTAGACAGATGAAAGATGATGTTAATAGTTAAATCAAATTAAAAATAATAAAAACAAGAATGAGGAATCTGACTATTTTTATTATTTATGTCGTTATTATTACATGAATTGTTATTCTCATCTCTTACAGGTATTGTTATTCTCGTTTTTTTTTTTTTTTAACATGTATTGTTTTTCTCATCCTTTACATGTAATGTTATTCTCATGTTTTGCATGGGTTGTTATTCTCATCTTCTACGTGTATTGTTATTCTCGTTTTTTTTAGAATCATGTATTGTTATTCTTATCTTTTACATGTATTGTTATTCTCATCTTTTACATGTATTGTTATTCTCATCTTTTACATGTATTGTTGTTCTCATCTTTTACATGTTTTGTTATTGTCATCTTTTACAGGTATTGTTATTCTCATCTGTTACATATATTGTTATTCTCATCTTTTACATGTATTGTTATTCTCATCTGTTACATATATTGTTATTCTCATCTGTTACGTGTATTGTTATTCTCATCTGTTACGTATATTGTTATTCTCATCTTTTACATGTATTGTTATTCTCATCTGTTACGTATATTGTTATTCTCATCTTTTACATGTAGTATTGTTCTTATCTAGCTGTTACATGTAGTGTTATTCTCATCATTACTATTGATAGTACTTCACAGAAGAAACTAATGTCCCATAGCTGATACATTTTGTGCGTGATTCGCAATCGATTGACATAATAATATTCAATATCTCCACTGTTACACTCAATTTTCTTTCAATAAATGAATTGCTGAGGCAGACAATGAGAACGAATAAATAAATAAATAAATAAATAAATAAATACATAAATAAAAAGGAATAAAGAACTAAACAAACAGCAAGAAATTAATTAATTTACAATTAAATAGTAAATGAATAAATAAGTAATTAAGAACCTAAATAAAATAAAATAAATAAATAAATAATAGAATGAAAAAAAAATTCGCCCGAAGTTAAAATTTCAGAATGATCGAAAATTAATGCTCTTTTTTCCATACGTCTAGAGAAAGGAAAATAGACCACAGAAAAGAACGCATTATCATTTGGTAAGTTAAAACATTTTGCTTTCTATCGTGTACATATTCGTGTAGAATAACATACAACCGGAACAAAAACTGTTGAAAAAGATGTTAATTTGTATTATAAATTCACATTGGAGAATACCACAGCTGGATAAAATAATAACAAGAACAAGAACATACCATAGAACTACCATAACAACAGCAACAACAGCAAAAAAAGCCATAGGCTTACATCCACACAGATCTGTCACTGATAAGTAATTCAGAATGATCAGAGTGTAAAGAGATCAAACGAGTTCTTAAAATGAATTGTGAACAAGCTGAGCATTTTCCTACGCCAAAGACCTGGACAGCAACGAATATCTGCTGAGATTTTGATATGAGATAAAGCACAATTTACCCTCAGCTTATCTTCGACCAGAGGCCTGCTTGGGATAGCCGATGTCCTGTTTTAACAGGATTAGGTCACTGTTGAAGGATCATCCCGTATCATGGATACTAGGAAAGATAATACTGATTTGTAAGGCCGTGGCCAGAGCTGACAAAATCAAGACAGAAGCTGCATGGTAAGACAGATTGTCATGTTAAAAGACAACCATCGAGAAAACGATAAAAGACATGCAGAAATTATCAACGATTTCATGTGAAGTTGAAAAAGGGTTAGGAATAGACCAAACAAACAAACCAAAAATAATACAAACAACAACAACTACAACAACAACACACAACAACAACCACAACCCCCTATAATAACAACAACAATAACAACAACAACAACAAAAACAAGAACAACTACGCAAAATTTAGTGTGTCGTGTTAACTTTTCGATGAGTAACATAATCTGCCTTGTAACACAGTCTGCCTTGTAACGGTCAAAGACACATTTTCTTTGGTCTAAATAATAATAATAATAATAAAAACAAACAAACAAACAAACAAACAAACAAAAAAAGACCCAAAGAAACCGCGAATGTCTCAACTTTAAAACCATGAAATTGTCACAATATTCTAGTCTGGTTTTAGCCCCTACCGAAATATTTTAAAAAATGTGATGAGGGCGAAAGTAGTATCAACTAATAAATCCATACAGAGAAGACAACAACACATGTAAATCTAATACGAGTTTATAAAATACTTGGAATTCCCCACTCTAAAGAATCACAAACAAACGAACTAGATAAAGAAACAAACGAGACAGGAATAAATCAAGAACGGAATCTCTACAACGGTCGGCTGTGTATAACTCGGAAATGCAAGCTATAAATTTCCTTGCCGTGCGCAGCGCATGACAATCACGATTTATTACATAATGGACACAAAGTTTGGAGATCTTCGTTCACATTTGCATGTAGCTCGTATACTCAAATACAGCATTGGCACTGAAGAAGAGGTTAATATAATCTACTGTAATCTTTGTGAGCAACGTTTAGCTTAGCTGGTGCCTTAAACATGCGATGTCGGTTTTTTTGTTGTTGTTGTTGTTGTTGTTGTTGTTATTGTTATTGTCGTTATGGTGTTGTTCTTTTCTCACAGTGATTAAATGGACTTAAAGTAAAAATGGTACTAAAAGTTGAAAAAAAAAAGAAGAAGTAAAATATTTCTGCTGGTTATATAATTTATGGTTTAATAATGATCAGTAATATAATTTATGGTTTAATAATGATCAGTAATATAATTTATGGTTTAATAATGCAATGTTTGTGTTTGTGTTTTTGTTGTTATTGTTGTGTGGGGAGGGGGCGGGGGAAGGGTGCGACGGCTTTTAGTTCTTTCACAAAGAAGAATGGAGAGTTAGCTGGTGTAAAATCTCCCCCCCCCCCCGCTTCCCCTCTGCAGAGGGTGAGGCATAACATGATTATAACAGAGATGTCGGCTGTAAGTATTCGATACCATGGGAATAACAGTAAGTGCTACCGGCTGTGAACTTTAACAACGATAATAATATTGAGGTATCGATTTGAAAGCCACCAAAAAGAAAATTCACATCTATCTGTAACGGTAAATGAAGTACAGTTATGTTGTGACGTTAACATCAGAATTAGAATAACAAAAAGGCGGAAGGGGGAGGGGGGAGCTAGGAGACCCAAAGCACAGAGGTTCAGAAACAGCTCTGTTTTTTGCTAAAAACACAGATAGTACAAAACAAGATGGAAACAGAGTCAATGTGACGAACATAAATTGCAGAGTGATATAATCGCCAATATGGGGACGGCAGTGCACTACATCGGGATGATAGCACATGCTACGGATGCTCGTTATGGTCGTCTTTCATTTCAAGAAACCGCCGAAGAATTTAAGCCCATGTTTCCCTGCTGAGGTCACGAACTCTTTGCGCTGTGCTATCTATAGCTCTGGGTATTCCCAGAAGTCGGCCATCATCGTTGAATTCTCAACTAGCTGTTTGTTCAAGAGAGTAATGGGGATTGGGGAGAGGGATGAGAGGGGATAGGCGAGGGATTACCACCGTCTGTGATGTCATGCCGGTGATGGGCATATAGAGCGGATTGGATGAGATAAAATATCTGTCCTTTGGGCACGGTCTTTCTTGAAGATGCGGCCTATGAATTTGGAGATTTGTGAAAGGCTGAGAAATGATCGGCTACTTTAGCCTGGTGATTAGAATTGATAAGTTTGCGTGATATAGACAGAACAGGAACAAGATCGGCGGATTGCATCTTTAGAGAACATCAGATAGTTGCTGTATCGCCGCTCGATTGCATTTTTGTTCTTGTGTTCGTGTCCCAAGCCTTTAAAAAACGGAGTGTCTATCTGGGCCTAGTATTGCAATGAGGAAGCATAGGCAAATAAAAAAGTTGCACCACATAGTAAA
>JBCAUA010000009.1:1190170-1206677 GCA_038406235.1 Peronia verruculata | reverse complement strand
TCACCATTCGTCCAGATTTGTCTGCCATGCGCAGAGCAAGTAAACAAAGCCACATGTGAGCAATGTTCACTAGGTCACGTGATTTTGAAAAAATACCTAATTTTTTGCACCACAAGTTTCAAATGACAATAGAAAAGGTGATTTTTTCCTTCTTTGCAATGCTTGTCCTACACCTCTTGTACTTGGCAAAGGGAAATAACCTAGCTGGCTGGAAAAAAAAAATGGCACATTGCCTTCAAATTTGGAATTTACATCCTCCATTGCATGTGTTTTAATAAAATGTTATGCTTTTTCTGAATTTCACTTTCATTTATGAAGGAAAATTGGATATTTGGTGGGAAATGCCGAAAAATTTACATCCATCAGTGTCCACATTTAGAAAAGTTGTAAAAAAAAATTTTCATGCTATATTCACAAAAAGCAAATGCATTTTGTCTTTTACATAGGGTTAATGGGTTATATTATTAATGTGCAAAATTCATGCTATTCTATTCAATACTCTAGGAGCCTCAGGGTTTTGAAAATACCTAATTTTCAAAACACAAAACCCAAGATGGTGGTGTTTTCATGGCAATCAGATACAAAACAAATTTTTTTCAACACCTTTCCTCTAATTTGGACATGCTGAATAAAAATTTGAAGCGTAAAAAAATCCATAGTTCAAGCATTTGAAAAATCACCTTCAGGATCCGCACTCCCCCTTAATCTGTTTTATTGAAGGATTATAATGTAGAAATGTTTTGGTCAGCATTTAGTCTAAATCTAGATCTGGCTCTGCTGTTAAATCTTTATCTTAGCATAAATTTGTATTATTAATTTTGATAATCAAGTTGAAAAATAGGAGAGAAAATCAAGATTGATCTAGAAGTATTCGGCATTGAGAATTAACATAGTTTTACTAATTCAGAGTGAAACGTAAATATTAGATCTCTTTGTGCTCAGAGTATGTAGAACTAGACAATTTTTTTTCTTCCAAAAGAGAATATAATTTGTGAATTGTTTTGTCTCTTTATTTTCCAGCAGGGAAGGCCGGTGCCTAATGGTGTTGGTACGATGGGCTTGGGACACCCAATGGCAGGCTACCACGAGGTAAGTTCAGATATCTCCCTTCAGGCAGTAGTTATGTGCAGTCGTGTGAGTAATTACATGTAATGAGGACTATTCATTTGAAATTGATGCTTTGAAAATAATCTGTTAGAATGTTTTTTTGTTTTTTTTTTTTAAATTCAGAAGTAGGTGAGAGGGGCTAGAAAGATATTGTGTTCTAGTGGGGGGGGGGGGGGGATGCTTTGTAAGTAATTAATTCCTCCGAGAGTAGCTATTATGACGAAAGATCAGCCGGGCAACTTGAAATTTTATGTTTAGTATTTGCATTGAAATTATTGGGATGTGGAGATAGTATTTCAAAATAAGTAACTAGAGAGATAGAAAACGATCCCAGATATCATATGTATTTCAATATTTTTGAACTATTATGAAGGGGAGATTAATCAAAATTTGGTCAACAATTTATATTCACAAATAAATGATGATCTATAGGGTATATTTTACAGGCACAATAGTAGTGTGTGCCTTAGTTTATCTCAGCTTTTGTTATGACTGTTGCTTTTCATTTGTGATTTTGGTTTTGTTCTACAAAGAAGACACTTCTGTATTTCCTACTTTTCAAGGATGAGAGATGTGAAAGTCAAAGACTTGTCACATATTTTTTACTTCTTCTTTTTTTTTTTTTAAATGAATGTTTGTATTGAAAGAGAGAGACATTGTGAACTCTTTTCAGTTGTGTTTCATTGCCACAAGATAGGGCATCACAGAATTTGTTTTTTTTAATTTGCTGTATGGATTAGTTTGGGTACAGAAATATGGAACTTGACCACAGTAAAGTTGCTCATCAGGTGTCCTTGAAATTTTAGATGAGAAACTATAATGAACTATAATTGTCATTTACTGAATTATCAGTGATGATCAGATCCCTAATTCATTTTAGTGTTCTTTTAGTGGACTGTTTGCTAGTACGTCAGATAATAGTGATCTCAGCTAAAATAATGGTGATCTCAGCTAGAAAATTTTTCAATACAGGCTCAAAAGCAAATACAGATTGGTTTGGTTGTATAGCCAGCACCGCAAGGGATCCAAGTGGAAATTAAAGTCTCCCATTCCGCGAGTTGTATCGCTGCGATTGTTAGAACTCCAAGCCCAGGCTGTAGGACAGAGGTCTTCATTGCTATAAATGTGTGGTCCATGTTCTCAGTGGGAGGTGACGCGAACATTCAAGGGGGAGAATCGGTGCATGCCAGAAACATTCTCTGTCTGAGAGCTGTGGATATGGGAGAAAGCTATCCCAGGTCTTCCTCATTATAGCTCTCTTGATCAAACAAAAATCTGAATGATAGCTGGTCAAAACATTCTGACATGTTGTATTGTCAGATTGTGTTGTTGGTCATCATTGCTAGTTATGATTTTGGGGGGGGGGGGGGGGGGGGGCCCCCCTCCTCCCACTCACTAACATTGAAACACTACATCTATCTTCAATAGAAACATATAGAGGAATGCTAGGTTTTATCATTTAAAAAAAAAAAATATGAACTTTTAACATCAGACATGCCTGTTAAAGCAAAAATTCTAATACTCACTTAATTTCTTGCCTTCAGTTGGGTTTCCAGTCATTTTGATCATGCATAAATACATTTCTAAGTCTATATCGCAGTATTCAGGTGTATGTAACAGCCAAGGATTTGGGTGGAATTGCGTTATGCCGTACAGCTATTGACTCTTAACTCCAGATCAGATTTATAATGCTTTGTGACATGCATTTCACTGGATTAGTCAGTGTAGTCACTAAGAGGAAGAAATGATACGTTAAGTGAGAGAGAAGGAAAAAGGAATAAATCTTCTGAGGAGATGTAAACAGCTGTGTCAGACTGGAAAACATGATTCGTTGATTAAGTGGTATCTTAGCGACTTATAAGTTAAATGTCACCATAACAACTGACTATGTTTATGTGTGTGTTCAGGGTGGCTACATCCATGTGGGCCCGTATCGCTCAATGAAAGATGGTCCTGACATGCTGGGTGAGACAGCTCTGGCTGCAGCCAGTCCCCAAGCAAACAAAACAGAATCAAAGAAACACCCAAGTCTACCAAAAGAGGTGAGTAGCAAACATCACCTGGTTATGTCCTGTCTGCAAGAGCTGGATCTGAAATTCTTGATCTTTTTTGCCACACCAGGACTAATTTAAATATCATTGATGAACAGAAATGAATAAATATTGATATTTTACAATACATATGGAATTGTTATTTTATGAAATCAGTAATTTTTAATGAATGAAAGCAGTCAGTAAGTGAAATCAGTGATTTTCTATGAAGAAAAGCAATCAAACCTTGCCTTCTGGGTCATATTGATGCATGTATATTTAATTTACAGCCAAGACAAATTTGTAGAAATAATAAAATAATACAATTATAAATTTCAGGTTTGTTTCACAGGAAAGACAAAATTTGAAGTCCCGTCACCAGGGCTAATTGAAGTCGGAAGTTTTAACATCACTGCTCAGCATTTCCTAGCGTGCTACACAGATTTATATATCTCTAGAAATAGATGTCACAGCAAAAATTCCAAAGTTCATAGCGCTCAATTCCTCGCATCCAACAACATGCAGTCGAGTGGTCAGGCGAGAGTTGTTGATGGAAAATCAGAACATCAGAGTACTGACAACAGCAAATAATGTGCCCATGATCTTAGAAAGACTAATGTAAAAGGGCTGCTATCCGATATATATCCATGATCTAGTCTAGTTACGCTCAGTGATTACATTTATGGTGATAGCACTCCATGTGGAATTTTTGTCAGTTATTGGAATTTCCACAAATAGTAGTTGTAGGCTATAATTTTATAGTCCTATCCCAGGATCTTCTAAAAAAAAAATTGCAATCCTTGATCTCAAAACAATGCATAGATCCACCGTACTTCTAGCAGTAAGCATGTCTTGCGTAATTGGGCAACGCCAAACTACTTTTTTTTATGATAACAGTTTGACATCCCTGGGCATTGGTTGAGAAAGAGTATTGGATGTGCCTCAGCCTTGCTTTAGGGTCAAAACTGTTACTGTTACTTGTCCTATAACCCACTCGAGTCGTAGGGGCGCTTCATGACGGCTGAACGATGGATCAGCTGGTTCCACTTGGTGCAGTTGTGGGCGAGGGTCAAAACAGATGCAGGCAAAGATTTTTTTTTTTTTTTGTAGCAACCATTCAGTGTAGAAACGATGCCACTTGCTGTCCACATCCAGTGTTAAAGATAGAAGACATCATTCGCAGGAAATGCTGACCAAGTGATGTTCTAGTAGTATTACGTCATCTGTAGTGAATTTATACCTGTATAGTTCATCAGCCGTCTTGTCCTCTGTCTCCTCTCGCAGGCGGTGGCCATGATGATGGAGTGGCTGAGGAACCACAAGGATAACCCTTACCCTAATGATGACGAGAAAGCCATGCTGATCAAACAAACAGGGCTGTCAATCAATCAAATCAACTACTGGTTCACCAATGCCAGGCGTCGAATTCTACCCAAGTGGGCGCAGTGCAAAACATGATGATAGCAGGAGTGTAGATCTGTTGTATTTTGGGTAACCTCCCTTTTTTTGAAATTGTTGGGTTTTTTTTTTTTTTTTCCCCTTGATGTTGAAGAAGATTTTGGACGAAATAAACAAAAAAATCTGCTTGGTTGTTGAAGGAATATAAGCCCGCCAGAGTGGTTGTTCTTTGAAATCGTCTTATTTTATTGGTTGTTGAAGATTCAAGGAATCTGATTGGTTGTTGAAGATTTGTAAATCTGACCTTAGATCTGTTGGCAATCAGCTTTATTTACCTATATCTTGTGACCCTGCATGGCATTTCGAGGACAAACTACAGACGCTGGCCAGGTTAGCTGCCCATTATGTGTGATGATGATGTCAGAGGGCAGCCCAAAGAAGTTTCTCCCACAATGTGGAAGAGGTTGTATTAAACTGTCTGAGATGGGATGGCCAGAGAGACAGACAAGAAATGGACATTATGATCAGCATGAACTCTTAATGCCAAAACCTTAACTCTGCAGAGAACAATACTTGTATGTTGTTTTGTTTTGTTTTTATTGTATGTATCAAACATATATGTCTGTGTACATTCATCCTTCACCATTGACATATGCTTTACAAATGTAGATGCCATTTTTATGTTCATACATCTTTGTTTGTGTGACTAGATTTCAAATTTCACACCCTATCATAGCTGTATTTACAATAGATTTTTAGAAAACAAATGTCCCTGCAAATCTGTAGGTTATAGCATTCTATTTCTGGATAAACTGAACATACATGTACAAATGAAAGAAAAATGTTTTAAAAAATGCATGATGTGCTTGAGTTGTCGTGAGTATATTATGTGAGTATAGATGTGTCAGTAGATTGGGGAGCAAGTTGCAGAAGCCATTACAGTGTTAAGAAGGCTGCACTCTATGTTTTGAGGATGGGTGGATCGATCAGTGAGCGATGTAGTGCTGACAATGTTATATCTGTGAATTTTTAATGAAACAAATCAGTAGGTTGAACTATTTTTGTTTTAAAGTTGCCATCCATTCTGCAGCTCTCTCTCTCACATTTCACTGAATTTTTCTGTTGGTTTTGCTTTTTATTTTATCTTTTTGATGATACATTTGATTTGCTCATCGTTAATGACACCTAATGAACTGAGTAGTTGTTGAATGGGCTATTATCACACGGGAAATTACCAGATTACCAGAATAATATGCCAGATTGAGAAGAAAAGATTCAGCTGCGGTCGAGCACAACATTGAAAAAAAAAAAATGCATATAACCATAGCATGACACTGCTACAGGGATGTCAAACTTTTGACACTGGTCAGAAATCAGACTCTCTGGTCGATTTTTCTACTTGTGGCCGGTCGACAGACAACTTTTCTGAGCCCACTAGCCGATCACGGTGTTAGTCATTTTTTAATGCAATACGTCCAGCACAATAATCTGTCTGACTCTTGTGAAAACAGTTTGACATTCCTGATGGTATGTTTTGTGCTAGTGCTTCACAGAGACCAATCATTTAGAAATAACCGAAGAATTTGTGTCACTGTATATTCTTCAAACTGGTGAAGAAGAAAAAAAAAAAAAAAAGAGTTGTGGATGACTATGTAACATTATCTATATAAAGTTAGTAAAGTTCCCCTTATTTCAGTGCTCAAACCAGTGAGGTGAGCACAAAGGGGGAAGTTGTTACTTCACCCTGCCAGAAGATGGTCCACACCCCTGGCTGTCTGCCATACACTCGCATCAAACTATGCACAATTGATTCAATTCCTTACCAAGATTTTGGAAAATCTTATGTCCATGTGCCATATACACCACACTTGGAGACTGGAAGAAGGAAAAAAAAAAAAATACAGAACTTTTCTTTTTCTACCCCCCCCCCCCCCCCCTCACTTTCCTTGACATTTTCGCTCTGTCTATCTGTCCCTTCTTGATCTTATCTTTCACTCCGTCCCCCAGAGTTCAATCTTACTCTCTCTGTATCTCTCCACTACTACAGAAGCGCCTTAATTTATTGTTCCTGCCAATTTCACTGTGTACTGATTGATGTTCATTTTTAACTTTTATATAATCTACACTTTGATATTTTGACACCAATTTTTTATGCAGGAGATGTTATTGTGATGGTCAAATCTTTGCAAACCTTTGGCTATGTGAGACTTTTTCCGTAACTGCTGGTCTGAGCTGTGCACAGTTATAAGATGTTGTGTTCTGAGTCCCCTCTGTATCTGCCTACTAAAGCGATGCTCTGGAGAAAAAAATAACAATCGTTTATATCTTTGGTACAAAATAGGATGAGAATATTTTGAATAAGTGGAAACAGGATGCTCAGTATCACTAGAAATGAAAACTCATTATGTGAGATCCATGTGTTGATAGGACTAAGTGCTTGACTTGATTGGAAAATGATATCATGAGCCTGATAGTGATACACAACAATTAGACTGTAAAAGGGTTATTTCTAGGAATTGTGGTGTGTTTATAAGTGAGAGGGATTATAAAGCTTTACAGTCATCATGTTCATAAATCTTGAAATCAGCACATAATTCATGCATCTATTTGTCAAGTTTGTTTTTCTTTTTTAAATAATTAGTGAATTCACAATGACTGTTTTTTGTTTTTTTTTCTTTAAATTATTGGACTAAAATTTCTCTCACCAGAAATAGTGTGCTGATCCATGAGGCTGTAAATTATTCAAATGTGGGCTAGACTGTCTGTCAGAGTTAGCTATCCAATACATCCGTATTCTATAGTATAGATCAAAATGTAGTCTTAATAGATTAGACTAGGTAGATAAAGATGGATGTAGGTCAGCCGTGTTACCAGTAGATCTGAGCACATGTGCACAAAAAGCTTTGATTTGCTTGTGTATTTATTGTCTTTGTTGATATGCTGACTGTTGTTCCCTCTTCACCACTGCATGTTCTGTGTTTGTGGCACTGTCCTTACTGCGATGTTTTTCAATCAAGTGCCTGCCTGCCTGACAATGTGAGATTGATGTGGCCTTCTGTCAGTGCTGCACTCTACGATTCCAGCTACCACTCTGGGCCAGAGAGAACAGATGAGCAATTTACAACTTTACTCCTCGATGCTGGATGTGATTTTCCTAAGTTCTGAAAGAAAATTCTTGTGTTGATTCAAATATTTTTTTTTTTTTTTTTCTCAATTTTTGGGAAATTTTATTTATGCCATGTTCCTCAGGAGATTGTGTATTTTTACCTTGTTGAGAAGAGGTTCTGATTTTCAAATTGGGAAATCTATCCTCAATGGAGTTGGAATTGCAGCCTCTGTGTAAACTATTTATTTGCTGAAAATCTAAAGAGTAGAGGTTACTGAATTCTGTGGAGCACATGCAGACTATTTTTGAATTGGATACATGCTTTGTCGGTCAAAAAATCCTGAAGTGGGAAAGATATTCAGAGTCATTTTACATACACAGTTCAAATTTAAGACCTTCTGTGACTGCTAATGAAATATAAATGTGCTAGAAGTGATCTTTTGCAGGATTTGTATGTTTTAAAAAAAATGTGATCAGAAGATATTGGAAAATCAGTAAGGTCTCAGAGAGCTATGTACAAGGACAGAGGATAGGGTTCCACATTTGAACATCAGCTATCAAGGGAAACATCATCTTGGATTTCTTGAGGCAGGACAAAATGTTTATATATGTACTTGTACAGTATGTGATACCACATTCAGAAATATATGGTGGACAATGAAAATCACCTTAGATACAGAAGGATGTCTAGCAGTAGGAGGTCACTGCATAATTTATTGTCTTTGTTGCACAATAAGTAATAAAGGGTCAAGGTTCAAAACCTTACAGTGAACTTGTCCCGAAGTTCATGTTGGGCAAGGAGAGATAAGAAGTGGTGGCATAAAGCAAGGGACATAATAACTGATATGGCAGTGCCTGATAATGAAGTAGGATTACCTCTCTTGACACATCACCAACAGATTGACCAGCAGTTGTGAGGATGTAGTCGATGCCTGTGATTCTAGAAGGACATGAAATTATGTGTGTGTCCAGTTAACGGGTAAAAAGGAGAAAATTATTTAGGCATTTGTACATAGTCAATCAAAGGCGATGGAAAGTCAGCCCTAAGTGAAATGAAATAGTGAATGGTAGACAGGTTTTACGAACGATGAACTAGAAATTTGAAGAATCATATAGTACACATTGTTGTCATCATCAAACGTTTGACCAAAAAGTTACCATGGTAAACTTGGCAACCTCGTGGTTTTGTGGGAAGACTATATGTTGCCTTCATTTGTTGATGTATTTTTTAGCAAGTAGCAATGACCTTTTAGTGTTGTGTTACACTTGACATCCGACACTTTACTCTGTGCAGTATGAACATTGCATTTGTCAGTTGAAGTCATTTTTTCACTCCTCAATGAGGCCAACTGTCATTTTTGCTGAGTGTTATCAACTGAAAACCAACTGTGAACACTGACAGATTGGATACTTTTTTTTTTTTTTTTGTGTTCCTAGTCAGTGGGTTAAACAATTATGTCAGATTATTTTTGCTTGGATATCTCACCCACCTGTGGAAAAGTATGGCCATTTTGTAATTATACCATCAGCATGTCAATCATGCAAATGTGAAGTATAAAGAGTTCTCATTGACAACAGTGCACTTCACTGTGGGCTTTATACTAGTATGTATTATTAGTATTGCAAACATCCTTCATCAAGTACAAAAACTGACAGTGTAACAGTTTGAGAAATTTGGGCCAGAGGGCATCATTTCGTTAAATATTGAAGACATATTGTGCAATCAAAATGCCCTAAATGGTCTGTAATATGTTATGTTGTATCAGGTTTCAGTTAAGATTTTTGTCTTTGCTTTTGCCCGAGTCTCTCATAAAAACAGTTTGTCATTTTCTGAGTCTCTGGCAGGAGCAGTTTGTCGTTAAGTGTGCAGATTGTTTATGACATCAGTGAGGTTTGCTCCTAACTGCATAATTCAGCCAAGCTGATTCATCACAGTTATCAATTGTTTATTTTTTGTTGTTGTGGTTGTAGTTGTTAGTTTTCTGAAATATCTGCAGTTAGCAGTATGTGACGTCTCTTGCTCAAGTGAGAAAAGTGGCCTCACTGGTTTGGCTTCTGGCAAGGCTCAGACATAATATTGAGTCATTAATTAATGTGTGTACAATTACTTCATTCAAAGTGATGGCATTTATCTAATTTTTTTTTTTTTTTTTCGGTTTGTGAAGGCAGTAGTATATAATGTGAACAGAACCAGAACTGTGACCTGGCAAGACTAGACCTGATGTGGAACAGTGCTGGAGACTACCTCTCCTCTGTTGAGAAAGTGTAGCATCATTAGGTGTAGAGCAAGTGGATGATGCTTTATGAGCCATAGTCATAGTGGTTGAATGAAATCTTGACAAGTGTGCTCTGTCTTTAAATCTACATCCTACAGGAAAGTCAAAGGAACTGTCCTGTGCTAGCCAGAAATTAGGCCATCGGTACCATCATCATCCCAGCTGGCAATATATTTGCTGGGTGTATTTTGGCATGTGGTCTAGAGTTTTGCCTGATTTTGCAGAAAATAAGCTTTAAAAGAAAGAAGAAGAAGAAAGAGTGAAATATTTTCAGATTTGATCATTGAGAACAGATTGAAAGCTCCTCTAGTTGTACATCTGTGCCTGTCAATATCAGCTGTAGACAGTGAATTAGCTATCAGACTGTGAAGTTTCTTTCCCAGATGTGAGTTACAATGGCTTTGTGAGCACTTGCCATTGTTCTGGTATGAGTTCTTTTTTTTTTTTGTAGTATATGTAATATGTATATAGGCCTAGGATTTGTTCAGACCAAAGCTTAACAGTTCATAGTTCCATTTTTTTCTCTATCAAAGGCCAGTTTTTGTTACAGTCATAATCTTTGTCGACATAATGATGTGAGCCATCAGTGGGGCATTTGAGTTGGGGAAAAATGGGGAATGGTCATCCTTTCTGTCTGTGTAAGATTTGACTCAGTCTGCTGACTTGATCTGCAGTTTCAAATATTTGAAGAATCTTCGAAAGTTTTCTAAGCTATCTTGATGCAAGCAGTGCATACTGAAAAACGCCAGTGACACTGAAATGATACCTCATGTGTCTATGAACTGGTGTTTGGGGATAATATTTTCTCTGTAGTTGTTGTGCTTTGCTAGGACTGTGATTGTTGTTAACAGTACAGAACAAACAATATCTGCTTTAGGGAGGTGCATCCATTCCTGAGTACTGCCTCTGTACCACAAAGAAAGAAATATTTACATACTTCCACAAATTGTTGAGCGCGTATTGTATAAGGTCATGTCACAGCTATATATAAAGTGATCTAGGTATTATCTTTTGGCCCCCTTAATTAGATGACTGTACAGATATTTAGGGAATTATAAGTTGGATGTTGATATTTTTGTCTTACACACGCTGTCAGTTTCACAGTCGAATATTTAGAGTTTTACAGTTTCATATTGAAGCATCAGCTGACCATTTCTGTGGTATTTAAGCCTTAGTGCGTACATATTTTCATACATAGCGCTGACGACCCTGAAATGAACTTTTCCAGACGCTGTCGTTTGGAACTGAATTCATGTAACTTTGAATTGGGACCTTGTTCTGATGTTCCCCTGTATGTGTTGTGAATGTTTCCCATATATTGCTGTGTCTTTAGAAGGAAAAATGTTTGTTAGGAGAAAAGAAAAGGGAGAGAACGAGCGTGGACATAAATGGAAGCCAAATTCAGATTATATCCAAACTTGTGTCTTTATGTGTGCTTGCAGATCCTATCCATATGTTGCCAAAGGCCTTTGTCTGTATCCGTGTCATAACTCACCACACCACAGATAGTTGTAGTCCAGTGTTACTTATAAACCTCTGCACGCTTTGTCCCGCCCAGCACATGACCTTTGGCCCCTGTTGGCCCTGGCTGTCCATGTGGCACCAGAATTGACCTTGAAGGTCAGGTGATTGACAGGCAGCTATGCACACCCCCTCCCCCTCCCACTCTGCTGTCAGAGAAACCCTCAACTGAACAATCAACCGCCTTGATCATTGACTGTACATGTACAAATGTTTGCACTGCCACTGAGATCCTCTGTCTGCATTTGCCTCCCCTTCTCTCTCTCTCTCTCTCTCTCTCTCTCTCTCTTCCTTTCTATCTCTCACATACTCATTCTTTTCCTCCCTTCCCTCCCTTTTTTCTTTCAACTGTATGCATTTATGCACTCACCCTCCGCTCCTTTTCTTCAAGACATCTTTCCCATACTCTTTCCATTCTTTCTTCTTCTCTTCTACCCTTCCTCCCTCCTCTCTCTTTCTCTGTCTATCTGTCTGGCCAACCTCTCTGTTCTTTTCTTTCTGTGTACTGCCTTTGTTATTTTCACCATCTCTCGCTCCCCCCCTCCCCCAGCCCAAAGTCACACAGTTTCAAGTATGTTTGTTGTTCCATCAACCTTTCTGTTCTTGTCCAGACAAAGCAGCAACATGTCAGCTTCCTGCTGTGTAGCATCCCATGCTGGATATCTCAGAAACCTTACCTGTATATACCCTCACTGCATAATTCTATTCATTCCATGGCCATCATCAGCTCTACTGGAACAAATTCACATAAAAAACTACCTGTTGTGAAATGTAAATAATTTTATAAATTTCACTATAAATACCTGAGACATAGTTCAGGTAAGCTTTCAAAGGGAACATTTGTTCTGAAATGTTTATCTAGGTCTACATTTCTTCAATAGGTAACACCCATCAAAAGACGAACTTTGCTTACCAAGCCATAAAAGAGCTCATCCAAAGTTATCTTGTATTTCTCCAGTTTTGTTCTTTTTTTTTTTTTTTTAATAGTTTTCTGACTATAACCCATTTTTGTATGAGATGGTTCAAACAGGCTAGTGCTCTAACATTTATACTGTGTTCAAAACTATATCGTACATTTTTTTTTTTCAAAACTTAGAGCTGATCAAAAAAAGAGCCATTGACCAACTGTTTTTGAAACACAACAGAGTCATCTGACAATTTCTCCTAGTCTTCAACTCTTTCTTTTCCAGTCTCTCTGGCAGATACCTTTATTTAGCTCTGCACTGTGCAGAGAGAGAGAGATACCCTCCTAAAATATTCTTCCAGATTAGATCATAGATCATATTACTGCAGTGAATGCTTTCTCATTAATGTTGTTTACATCCCACCAGAAGTTGAATTCATGAATACTGTCAGAAACTGTGACATTGAGCTGATTGAGTGCATTTTGACTCCCACACACATTGCCCGCACAAACCCGCTGATCAAACCACGGCTTGTGTCCTTACCCTCCCTCCACCTTCCACTCCCCTTCCTGTATAGTATCCATCATGTATCCATCATTTGCTTTGTGCTCCGTTCGCCAATATCAAAATCAGCCCATTGTGTACATTTTCTGTACATAGATCTTAGTCCCACATGTCTTGTCAGTTAAACGCCATGATGTATCCTGATGGCTTTGCATTAAACTGGAATGATGGCTACACCAAGGGCATACAAGTCATGTGGTGTATCCTCTTAAATGGAACACTACTTAATCAGAACACCACTTAAAGTAAACACCCTGCCCCACTTGTATTCTGTTTTAGTGCAAAGATATCAAGAGTAGTGGTGATCTGCCTAGGAACAAATTCAGAGTGAGCTTTTTCTTTCTTTTTGCTTCAGTCGTGAGTGTGTTTGTTGGTTTGTTTGTTGACAAATATCATAGCTTTTATATTATGATTTATTCACCAACTATCCCATAAACCATCCTGTTTTTGTTTCGTTTCTTTTGGTTCGTCTGTAAATGTACTTGTATATAAGACAGTGTATGCAAATTTTAGATGAATTTAATTACCTTAAACTTTAAACGAGAAGAAATTGTTTACTTCTCATATTTTATAATAAAAAGTTTTATGTACAAAAAAATTTCTTGTTAATTGTTTTTTGTTTTTTTTTCAAGCTTCATAAGTGAATAGAAAATGACTGAAAGTCAGAAAGAGAGAGAGAGAGAGAGAGATAGGGAAAGAAAGAGAGAAAGTAGAAAGAAAGAAAATCATAATATATCATTTGTTGTTCACCTTGTCGCTGTGGTATTATTTCTTATCTTTATTTATTTTCTTTTTTATAGCAGTGTTTTTGTGGAACCTAGATTTTCTTCCATTCAAGAATTTGGATTATCCCAAATGAGCCGTTTAAAGTAGCCAAATCTAATATAGTCAAAACTGGTCAGCCAAAAGTTGACTCCTTGGGAGCAAAAGAAAAACAAATGTTGACTTCAAACTTGGCTGAGTGACAGTTAACCAATAGAGGAACAAATATTTGCTGAGAGTGAGAGGGATTGAACAATGAATTTAAAGTTAATTTTAAGAGGACTATACTGTACTTTGGAATGCTCACCTTAAACTCTAACATTTCTGTTCAAATGGAAATTCACATGAATGTTTTTGTTAGGTAGATAGGGATTTGAGTGTCTAACATACAACGACATTGTGTGCATCTTAGAAGTCTTTGTTGGCTCTGTCGAGGTACCGTAATGAAAGATGTTAAAGCACCTAAAGCCTGTTTCTGAGGGCCATCTGTTATAATGTATAATACATTGCTGTAATTCTTTTGCTGTTTTTAATGTTAACAGAATACACGTCCAAACAAACACAAAGTTAGCACTGCTGAATACATGTACTCATTTTATTGATAAGCCAAGTTTATTTTTAATAAGTTATATGAATGCCAAGAAGTCTATTGAATTGATCATATTGGATTTCATTCGATGGAGAATTCACTGTCATTTAGACCCCAATGAATCTCTTTCTTGTCCTAAGCCGGGCTGAGGTTTAGACCTGTAAAGATAGATGGTTTTGATTAAAAACAAAAATGTCAATGGACTGTGAAATGAAAAAATTAAAGAAAATGGGAAAAATTAACTGAGAAATGGGAATGCGTACTAAGGAACAAGTTCCTTATTATTATTTATTTCTTCGTTCATTTATTTTTATATTTTTTTTTTAAATTTTTATTTTTACTTATTTTTTTATTTTTGTTTTTACTTATTTATTTATCTGGGTTTTTTTTTTTCTTTAGCATTTATTTATTTGTTTGTTTATCTTTTATTTGATACATCTTCCTTCATAGTCTCAAGAACTAAAGCAAAACACACACACATACATACACAAATACACACCAAGAAATTTAGTGATAAAATTAAACATCTTATACATTGAAAATAGCCTCAAATAAAGCCACCACTCTCCTGATTATTCTGTTTTGTAAGTTTTCTAAATATCTCAGATGGTTTAAAAGTTAATGAGAACTTTGTCCCACAGTTTTTGGCGGAATTTGTTAGTTTTGTGCAGAAGGAAGCATGTGATCGCTTTTCAAAACAATACACCTTAACTTTTGAAGGAATGGCTCAAAATGAACAAACATAAGCGTATGCATGCACTCACATACATAATATGTACATATACAAATAGGTACAATCCGGTCAGTGTCCGGTCCTGTAATTACCAAATCACAAGAATTGAGCTTACAACACCTATCTTCTCAAAATTCCAATGTCTCAAAATGTTCTCAAAACGTCAACTTTTTCGAAACATAAATGTTCTAAAAGCTTCAGTGTTCTCAAAACTCAAATGTTCTCAAAACGCCAATGTTGTCAAATTGTCAATGTTCTCAAAACTTGAATGCTCTCAAATTTTCAGTATTCTCCAAACTTCAATGTTCTCTAAACGTGAGTGTTCTCAACACTCCAATTTCTCAAAATTCTAATGTTCTTAAGACTTCAATGTTCCCCAAAACTTCAATGTTCTCAAAACTCCGGTTTTTTCAAAACTCCATTGTTATCGAAACTTTAGTGTTTCTAAACTCCAATTTTCTGAAAACTTCAATTTTCTTAGAATTCTAATGTTCTTAAAACGTCAATAGTCTCAAAACTCCAGTAATCTAAAAAATCCAATGATCTCAAAAATTCAATGTTCTCAAAACTTAGAACTGGTTTGTCCTCAAAACTCGAATCTTTCTTATCATCACGTGGTACTTGTATTTCCATTTTTTTCAGTTGAGAATCGACTTGAACTATGATATTGAAAAAAAAAAATAATAATAAAAACAGAAAAGCGGACATCACATTGCTATGAGAAATTCATTCATTCATATTATTATTCTTATGCATGGAAAAGCAAATGAACATTATATCCCAATTTAAAAAAAAAAAAGAATTTAAAAAATGGATAATACTGTACATGTAATTACGAATGTGAAATTATTTGTGAAGGATTCGTGCAATTGTATACAATTACAATTAATTTTAACTACTTATTGTCAAGATAGTTAAAAATCAGAATTAGATTTGATGAAAATATTATAAACTGTTTCAATAAACAGAAAATTGTTAACAGACAAAATGTCATACCTGTGTGATATTTCTAAATTTATGAACAGACAGATGCTGTTGAAGATATTGATAAAATAATGAACAATATAAAGTAGAAAATATGAGTAAGCGTATAATAACTAACAATTACAATACATGTATAATGACAATAATTTTTTTTAAAATGTCACAAGAGCCAAGTTGAAGTTAGATATAAGCTTTTGTGTTCGCACAATGCATCACGCAATTAATTAATCTATATAATAAGAGCGATCAGGGGGCGTGGCACTTATCTTATAGTCTAATAAAGTCGGAATCGGCAGCCATTTAAAATTTTTTAAAATTACACACGTGGCAACTGATACCCAACTGTGTTATAGGCTACTCTTTATTTTGATTGAATTTACACAGTTGTTTGAATTTATTTTTTTAATGCCGAATTATCATTCATTTTGTCCGCCATGTGTGTGTGTGTGTAAATTATACTCAATTGACTGTAATTTGTGTTCACTCACGATTCGCAAGCAGGCCACCGAGGTGTTTACATCACTCTCACCAC
>JBCAUA010000009.1:1136701-1154988 GCA_038406235.1 Peronia verruculata | reverse complement strand
AAAAACAAGGTTATTTTAAGCATAAATAAAAACTGAACAAATGTAAGTGATAGACATTATCTGATTTAAATTTCAAACATCTCATTTAAATTAAAAAAATCCGATTTAAATCAATGCAATTAAAAAAATCTTATTTAAATCAAAAAAATTTCGATTTAAATCAAAAAAATCCGATTTAAATAAAAAAAAGTCCGATTTAAATCAGAAAAATCGATGATATTGATTTTTTTTTTAAAAATTAAAAAAATCAACAACCCTGAGATCTAGTAACTGATAGTGTATCAGACAAGTCCTTTAACTTAAACTAGAAACTTAATTTTGTAAAAAACTGAACGTCAACATACAAAGTGCTGGAACTGTCATGGAGTAATTCTACAAAATGTTCAAATAAAGAAAAAAACAAAAAATAAATGGGTGTAGATATTTGTTCTCAATATCAAATGATTTGATGTAAAATACAAGGCAGGGATAGTGATGGAAGTCAAGTTATCGATAATAGTTAGTTTCACTGCCCCTGAGTTAGTGGTCGTTTTTGATAGTTCCGAAGGCACCTGCCTCAGTGCTAATATTTGGATATATTATAAACATGGATCGATGTTTTAATGTTACATATAGTCATTAGATTAATTAATTACAGAAAGCATATTTTTAGTATTTGAGAAAGCAAATTTGCCTAATTTTCAATTTGAAACTGCACAAAAAAGGCTGAAGCAATCACACTGAAACTTATGCCATTACAAAACTCAGCATTTCCCATTTAAAATGAGCCATCTCACAATGCAGTATGAGCATGGATAATGAAGCTATCACAATTTTCATGAGGTGACCCTGCCAAATAGGCCTAAACTGCTTAGAGAAATTTGTCAGTCAACTCAGTGACCATTAGTCAGTGATTAGCGTCGGCCAGTGCTAATAGCTAATAGAGTCTAGATCTAGTAGGCATCTTGCGTGACCCAGTTGCATGAACACAAGAGGCCCAACCTCTCTGATAAAGAGGCATGTTCAAGCATGCCCAGTTGCTCATGATAGCTACTGGTATGAGGTTTCATGAAACAAATCCCTGTTGAAGACACTATACTCAACTTTCAGATGGGTAGGTGCAGGGCCAAGAATGTTATCTTACAACAAGCCACCCATACGGGTACCTTACCCTACACCAACACATAATGCCCTTGAATTTACAAGAACTTCAAGATTACGGCCCCAGGGGCCGTATTCATGAAGCTGTCGTAACTACGCGTTGGCGTAAGCTAAGGTACCCATAGGGACGACTTGGTGTAAGTCTAAGATAACATTTAGTTTGAAATGGTATTCTATTCATGAAGCCAGTCTACACCTACATGTACCTAAGTTGATCGCAGTGTCTAAAACTGGGATTTGTTACGCAATGCCACATAACAACAACAACTGGGCATGCATGACTGTGCCTCCTGATCAGCTGCTGCTACTGCAGACCTGTTATGTTCGTGCAACGTTTACATTTCTTGCGGTTGATTTGCGTTCGTGCCGCTGCCCATGGTTTCAAAAAAACAAAAACAAAAAAAATAACAAAATAAAGGAGAAAATAAGAAAAAAGAGAGAGAGTGAGAGAACGGCAAACAGACCCATGGACAAACGACGAACAAGCAGCAGTCTGCACTTTTTTCACTTTAGGGGAAGGTGTTATGGGATGGTCATGACACCCCTAAAGTTACTCTATGCTTAGGGCGCTTTCCTGTAGTGTTCCAACTAGGTGTAAGCCTGCGTGTGCTTCATGTATACCATGCAGTGAACTATGCTTTGGTGTAGCAGTTACACCTAGTCTTAGGGAGTTGCGGTATGTTCATGAATACGGCCCCAGGGGTGCCTCTAGATCTAGATCTAGATCTATTTAATATAGAGATCTAATCAGAGGACCTGGAAGACGTCCAGCGACGAGCCACAAAGCTGATAGGGAGACTGAAGGACAAACCTTCTTCGGAACGTCTGAAAACGTTTAAGCTTCCCAGCCTTGAATACCGTAGACGCAGAGGTGATATGATCGACACCTATAAATATCTCACTGGAAGATACACCACCTCTAGGCCCCAACTTCAAATGCACAATGGGCGAGAAACCAGAGGGAACAGTCTAAAACTGGCCAAACACCGATCCAGACTACAAATCCGGAGCACATACTTCTCCCAGAGAATTGTATCAACTGAATGTGGAATAGCCTACCAGAGACAGTCACCGAAGTAGATAATGTGAACACCTTCAAGAGGAGGCTGGATGCCCACTGGGCCAACCTGTCGATCCTGTATGACCCCAAATGCATCTGTGCTGACTAGTCATGCATGCAGCACTAAGTTCAACGAAGGAAAGTGAGCAGGCCGAAACGGCCTCCAACACTAAATTTCAAGTTCAAGTTCAGAACTATCAAGACTCGATTCACTCACCGCCCCACAACTCGGACTGACGTTCCATTCATCTTCTCTCCCTGGGAGATTATTTCGGGAATCAAAACGGGCATCCCATAAGAGGGGAGTGATGTCGTCATGTTGATTCCCACTTTCTGTTTTATCACACTCACTGCGAGTGACTAGATCTAGATCTGCTCTTCCGATCGAATGAAGGAAGTTTTCAATAGTTTGAAAGTGACGCCATTTTGTACAAAAACAGGTAACGTGATCTTTGTTCATAGTACACGAATTCTCTCCCTTTTTTCTTCCCCCCCCCCCCTCCCATATAAACAAACTTTTTTGCGGGGGGGGGGGAGAAACAACTTTTGAAAACAAAATCAACATCAACCAAGACATTTTCTTTCCTGCTGCTCGTAAGATCAAGATCTTGGCCCACATCGCATATTAGGCCTATATGTTTGCTGTTGTTTAGAATTAAGTATTAGCTATTATAGTAGGCTACATGTCTAACATGTGGGAACTCGCGAAAACCCGGCTAAAGTATTCGAACGGAGCTAGAGGTTCTTAAAGTCAATTTTGGACCTTCCGACCGTTTGTTTGGCATGTACTGACACTAAAGAAAGTTCAAAAATGAGTCATTAAACATATTGTTTTTAAAGTTTTTGTGACACTACCCTACTCACGATATTTCCCCAATCTACGCTTATCTCTGTTCGCATATGTCGGTCAACAAAAACTTTCTTGCTGTGGTAAAATGGCGTTGCTATGACCAGTAGTCCTGCCTGCCACCGTTGCCAAGGCCTGTATCTGTAGGCCAACAGTACATGATGCACTCCAGACAGCCCCGCCTGTCCAGATCACAAGCTGAATCCGTCATTCGCGAACCGATCATTGCTTGACCCACTGTTGTTCCCATCTGTACATAAATCTTTGAGTAACTGCCATGTCCCCATCCCGTCCCTTGTTCTATGTTTTCACCAAAAGTGCACGTGTTGCATACCGCGATGAAAAATTAGTACTCGAGATGTAAATCTAGATCTAGATCCATTCCGGGGATCATTCACAATCAGAAGTCTGGTCGGATGCTGATGTTAATTTAGCTTTTGAATTTTAGTCATCCGCGCCACAGACAGAGGAGAACAACTCAGATCCAGAGATTCAGTACATCTAATGGGTGAGGATTTATCCTCTAGAAAGGTTCTCAATGTTTTCAAAATTACATGTACTGGTTTAAAGTGATGATTCTTAAATATTTTACTAAACATGTACCGGTAGCCTAAATGTATTGGGACAGCTGACACAAAATTAAAATAAGTGACGGATGCATCAAATTTATAGCAGAAAAGGTTAGCAATGAACACAATCATGAATATGGCTCGACATATTATTATAGGCGAAGACGTTTCCAAACATTTATCTATCATCAAATTTTAAGAAGTAAAGGTCTGAAAGTTAATAAAAAGACTCATCAGAAATTTTGAAATACGTGTATTAAAATGATTGAAGTGGCCCAATTCATTTTCCATTGTTGTCATAGATACCGGTATTCTTGTTTTGTCCACTGTCTACTGTGCGTGAAATAAAACGTTATAGGATTTATTTAGCCCAAGATTCAAACCTGTAGATCTAGATCTAGTTCTGCAGTCATTTTTGCTTCATTCGTCGGCCTCCGTTCGTCTTGACAGAGTGGCTGCGGAGCCCCACTCCAGAGTGGCAGTCTCGCGAACAGTTGTTTCAAATAAATTACATAAATAAACACAAGTGACAAATTGCAGTTCACTGTCAATTATAAAGCGAAAGTAAAACTTGATTGTGCAAGAGAGATTATTCTGCTGGAATTTAGGCTAGTCTTGAGAGAACTGGCAGAACAACAGTGTGGGCTGCGTTCTATATTGTTAATGGTTAGTGCACGACAGAAAATAAATATGATATATTTCAGGTGGCCTTGGGATTTTTGGGTAAGAACTTCTCAAAGACTTCAAGGAAAGACAGTAGAGATCTAGGATCAAGACGGGTGGATCTCCATTTCCCTGTCCCTGGCTCAGGATTGAGAATTTTAAAGTGAATCTGTTGATGACTCTGAAGATCAGAGTGGGGCAGCATCTGAGCTCTTCAACTGTGTCCACGGAGGACAATCATCGTGGCATATCCTCCAGATACTGCGGTGACACCTTGAGAAAAAAGATTGACTGGCAATGCTGACTTTCACACTCTTGAAAATGTCATCTTTGTTGTTTTTGACAAGATAGATAATATAGATCCTATGTGAGTTATTGAAAGTTTTGCCTTGTACTTGTACGCACACCCATTTTATGCCTTAGCTGTTGCTTACAATTTTCTCCTCAGCCAGTGAGCTACATTGTATGTCTATGTTTGTGGGGTGAGAAGAGGTTGTCCTGAAAGAAGGAAGGATGGAAGAGGTTGAATCCAATGTCATGTTTTCTTATATTCTGTATAAAAACATAGATGTCTCGAAGCTATCAAATCTGTGCCTAACCAGCTCTTAAAACTATTCTCCAGACAATTAAATAACCGTGTGGTGTCCTTCGACTTTGGATTATTCCGTGTCCTTAAATACATGTACTGTATATACCTAGTATCTTACCCGATATTGTCATTTTATTCATTTACATAATATCCATTTACCTAGGCCTATTACTTATTCGTTTATCTATTTACATGTGTTTATTTATCTATCTGTTGCTTTTTAGTTCCTGTTTTTGTGTGTTCTTTTATGAGTGCATGTGTGTTGTGTGTGTGTGTTTAGAAGGAGGGGGGGGGGGCTGTTCTGGGACATCTAGGTATATTTCAGTTGTGTTTAATTTGAGAGTGAAATCACAACACTCGTTTCCTCAACCTGAATGTTTCTTTTTCTTTGGCTTGAAAGGCCATTCATAACATAACCATAACATAACATGCCTTTGGCTGTCCAGCCTTAGATTGAAGTGTTGTTTTGATAGACCATAATACGAATGATGAGACCTCAGTAAAACCTGGGCCGGCGGGGAATAAGGAAATTTTTCAGTCCATTCTCGATCTGCCAACTTTTGATCGCCGATGTGGAGTAGCTAGACGAAATTAGTGATACAGCTGTAGTGTGTGGTAACTTTTTGTGGATTTGGAGGAGGGCAAAATTATGTAAAATTTTATGTGCCGAGCAATTTGTACAATATTGAATATTACCATGTTTATTACATTTTTCATTTGGCTTTTTTTTAATACTGATGTATGTGAATGATAGTTAAGAGTTCTTTGTTTTTCTTTAAGGCTAGCAGATTTTTATCTACAGCTCTTTTTTAAATCCAACATGAACAAAACTAATCCGCGAAAAACCTGGCTTAGAAGAAGCCTAAACTTGATCAATTCAGCAGAACAGTTCGTACATTCATCAGTTCAAAATTCAACAGAACAGCCCAGACATCCAGCAGTTCAAAATTCAACGAATTGTTCATACATTGAACAGAACATACATTCAGCAATTCATGATCCAACAGAACAGCTCATAGGCCTACGTACAACAGAAGAGCTCATACGTATAACAGAACAGCTCATACATCTAATAGAACAGCTCATATACAACAGGACAGCTCATACGTACAACAGAAGAGCTGATACGTACAACAGCACAGCTCATATATCCATACATCCAATAGAACAGCTCATACATACAATTACAACAGAACAGCTCATACGTACAACACAACAGTTCATACATCTGACAGAAGAGCTCATACGTCCAACAGAGGAGCTCATACATCCAATAGAACAGATCATATGTACAACAGAACAGCTCATATATATAACAGAAGAGCTCATACGTACAACAGAAGAGTTCATACATACAACAGCACAGCTCATACGTACAATAGAACAGCTCATACGTACTACAGAAGAGCTCATACGTACAACAGAACAGCTCATGCGTACAACAAAAGAGCTCATACGTACAATACAACAGGTCATACATCCAATAGAACAGCTCATACATGAACAGCTCATACATCCAATAGAACAACAGCTCATATGTACAACAGAACAGCTCATACGTCCAATAGAACAGCTCATACGCACAATAGAACAGCTCATACATCCAATAGAACAGCTCATACATCCAACAGAACAGCTCATACATCCACTAGAACAGCTCATATGTACAACAGAACAGCTCATATGTAGAACAGAACAGCTCATATGTACAACAGAACAGCTCATACATCCAATAGAACAGCTCATACATCCAATAAAACAGCTCATATGTACAACAGAACAGCTCAAACATACAACAGAAGAGCTCATACGTACAACCATAGATCGTGGAGTTCATAGATGATTCACTCCCCGAAAATAGCGTCCTTGCTTGCCGGCAGCGCGCCCTCCGCGAATGCGCGGACCGTTAGTCACTGTTGTGATAACAATGGAGACCTCTGATACAAAAAAAGCGCTCAAAAAGTCAACATTGTAGAGCTACTGGATGCACTAATTCAAGACAGCATCATCCGAATCTTTCCTTCTTTTGATTTCCTAAAGATTATGACCGGTATGTAATATTCATTGCGTTCACCTAAGGATAATTACTTTGCTAAATCCATTATAGTCAAGATCACTAATCGCGAACAGCATTGTTGACCCGCTGGGACCCTATGCGTACCTTTAACGGCCTTGACATAATGTGACAGCCTGTAACTGAGATCTAGACAAGATTATTTTTTATTTTTTTTAACAATCCCCTTACTCTCCTGCTTGGATGTTACTGTTGGTTAAAGAATTCGGGCAAGGTTAGGGGTAGGGCGAAGGAAGAAGGGACAGCTTTACAACTATCTTTCAAGAATTCATTGCCTAAGAAGTCTTTTTTTGTGTTTTCGTTCATTTTTTGCAATCATATCTCTAAAAAGAGAGCGAGCAGACAAAAATATTTTCTTTTAACTACAAGGAACAACTTTCTTTCTTTCTTAGGTGTCAGGGATGCTTAATAAACTCACGGCGTAAAGATCTCATTGATTCCAAGAAAACACCAATGCAGCTCAATAACTCTGTTGTTCTATGTTCCATGCACTTTGAAAGTAACCAATTTTATAATTCAGAAACTCGAAATCGGCTGCTCAAGACAGCCGTTCCAACTATTTTCAATATTCCAAATCCGCCAAAACTTCTAAAATCCCAACGTCCACCTCCTCGGCCAAGAGTTTCATACACTCCGTCAGCACCCTCAAAACCAGCACACTCATCTACTTCATCAACGCCACAAGATCAAGCATTATTAGCAAGCAAAGATGCTACATCCCAGCTAATAAAACCTCATTATTTGCCATCTGTGCCAAGACGGGCACCTATGACACCAAAGAAAAAAGCCCTTAAACAGAAAGTCGATGCTTTTTAAGGAAGCGGGTATATCGGCGAGAAAAGGCACTTGGCAGTGTGCAGCCTGCAAAATCTGAAAATGTTCGTGAAGTGCTGTCAGAACATTTTTCGGGTACGGCACTAGAATTTATCATGCACCAAGTGAAAATGTCTTAAAATGGGCGCCGATGGAATATTGAAATGAAGAAATTTGCCATAACAGTGTTTCATTTATCACCGAAGATCTACAAGCTCCTTCGCAAAGTTTTTTTTTTTTTTTTCTTGCCCTCTATTACCACACTGAAGCGTTCATTATGAAATATCAGACTGAGCACAGGCTTTAACAACCTAATTTTAGAAATGCTGAAAACAAAAGTTGCAGCCATGTCAGATGCAGACAAGCTGTACTCTTGCATCTTTGATGAGATGGCAATAAAGGAGTATGTGGTTTACAACCTGAAAGATGACAGGGTGGAGGGATTTGAAGATTTTTGGATATGTCAGGTCCAGATTCATTGCAAACCATGCAGGTGTTTTCATGGTCAAAGGAATAAGTGGGAATTGCAAATGTAAAAGCTATCATCTGTGACCGAGGGTCAAATAACACAGCAGCACTAAAATCCCTTGGACTGTCTCCAGCACATCCATTCATTTTGTATCAGGATGCAAAGTATCATGTTATTTTTGACCCACCTTACTTGCTCAAAAACATCAGAAACAGCATGAAAAAACATGGATTTCTTGTAGGTGATAAAGAGGTGATGTGGAAGCACATTCAGGATTTCTTTGGGGCAGACTCGAGGCTGCCAGTACGTTTAGCACCTAAGCTGACCAGACGCCATATTGAGTTGCCGGCATTCACAAATCTCAATGTTGGACTTGCGGCTCAAGTGCTCAGACATTCTGTGTATGCTGGTTTGACCACTATGGTCACTTTTGGAGCATTACCAAAGGAGGCCCAGGACACGGCTGAGTTTGTAAAAAAAAAAAAAAAAATGGATAGCATGTTCAACTGTTTTAATAATTATGCTCCAACCAGTAGAATGTCATTCAACCATGCCATCACCAACTAGTCAACACACAATGCCTTCTTGAATGAATGCCTTGTATGGATTGACACTATTTACCTCAATGTAAAGTGTAAGAAACCCCCTGCCTGGAAGGATGGCAGATCTCATTTAAAAGCCTGTTAGCTTTAGTGGATGATCTGACCAGGAATCATGGCCTCACATACATCCTTACCAGCAGGCTCAATCAAGATTGTCAGGAGAATATGTGCTCTTTGATCAGAGGAAACAGCTTTGCAACAAATCATGGTGGACTCTATTTTCACCAGTAGTGAAATCAAAAACTGTCAAGATGACCCAAATGGCTTTTTTATTAACATGGTAAATGTACCATCACCCGCAGCACACAACACGGACATAATACAAGTAACAGAACCAGATTCCAACATGGAAGATCAAGAACTGACTGACATTTTCACACTCCAGAATGACAATGTCATGGCTCACATCAGTGGCTACAGCCTGAGAAAAGTTGGGAAGTTCTCCTGCCCCAAGTGTTTGCAAGCACTGACTGGTGCACTCAACATTAGCCAAACCAATCATCAGTTGTTAGCAAACAGATGTTATGTTACCCCTGCAAATAGCACTGGCTTGCAGATTCCAAACAATTTACTCATCAACATAGGCCTGCAACTAGAGAAACATTAGGTTTCCATCAGTGACCAAATTTTTAACCAGGATGGTGTGAAACGGATTCTTACTGCACACCTTCTCAGAAGGCTGACCCTGTCTGACACTTCAGTGCCTTGACAACTGCAACTGTCAACAACGGATCACCAGTTTATTCCTGAACATTCGCATACACCACAGCTTAAAACTCAGCAAATTTTTCACTAGAGTTGGATTAAAAAGGAACAGAAAAACCCTGAAACTCACTTACTGCTAAAGATAACCCTCATAATATCGCGTTTCAAATGCTGTGTCTGAACTGTCATTGTTAAGTTTGTTTCAGTGAGGTCTTATGTTTTATAGCTTTATAATCTAGCTTTCTAGCTATATCATGTGATCATAGTTTACTTGCTCTTCGTAATAATCTGCACTTTGCTCATCCTCTTTTTGCCAATTTACCAAGTTCAAGGATTGATTCTTCTTCTTTCAATACCAACCCTTGCTCTCAGTGTATGCTTTCATTCTTTCTTTTTTTTTTTTTTTTTCCACTAGATTTTCCCAATTTTTCATTATTTCTATTACATGTATTTTTAATTTGCAATGTATTTATTCAGTTTTTTTTTTTTTTTTTACTGTCCTGCTTGCTCATGTGCCTTACAAGCTTGAACATGAAAACTACTTTATCCACCCCTGCACTCAGATTCGTAACCCGTATAACATGTCACTAATTTGTTGTCAGTGTTCTAGATCCATCCCTAAAATCGGTAGGTTAATTAAAGATATTATGGCACATACAGACAGCTAACAGCTACAAGATTTACGTGAGAGAGAGAGAGAGAGAGAGAGAGAGAAAGAGAGAGAGAGAGAGTGAGCGAGGATGTAGAAGACGAGAAAAGGATAGTGCGGCGTACCTACATGTAGTTGTGAGTAAGCCAGCCCGATCGCTGTCCGTGCAAATAGGTCTCACGCTCGCTCTGCTGCGCGGACGTTTACATAACAAAGGCGAAGAAGGGAGTGGATCATCTAAGAACTCCACGATCTATGGTACAACACAACAGCTCATACGTACAACAGCACAGCTCAAATGTACAACAGCACAGCTCATACGTCCAACAAAACAGCCTTATACGTACAACAGAACAGCTCATATGTACAACAGCCCGTACACCCATTATTTATTGTCTTGTTGTGCTGCTACTCAATGTGGTTCTTATTTTTTTCATCTTCTTTTTCCTTTTCTTGTCACACATGCACTTAGTTAAGAAAAGTAATGGATTTCAAATTTACCACCTGTGAACATGAGCTTTGCCAAGAAAGCTTAGCTAGAGAAGACCATGTACCCTAATGTAAATGCTGCACCTATAATATTTCATATTCATACGTACTAACATTTAAAAAAAATAGATTAACAGTTACACAAATCCAATAAGATTGGCTTGCCACTGTTTATTTATTTGTTCATTGTGAAGGATCAACAGCTGAGATTGTCTTGATAAATATTTGAACAGAACTAACCAAATCATCAAGTTGACATAGTGAGCATTTATTCTTTGGTTTGAAGTTTTTTACAAAGACATCACCACTCTTTTTTATTATAACAACATGCAATAAAAAGTTCACTCTATTATCTCACAAATTTGACCAATACATAGAGCTGGATCATTTCTCATTCTACTAAAAATTCAGTGTCATATCGACTTCAGGAAACTATTTCTTCAGTATGAATGGCATTTTATCATTATAATGCTCACACAAAGCAAAGTCTTAGCTCTACTCTATGTACACAAGGCAATCAAGCACATGAAAACTGAATAGATGAGGAACAAAACTAATGATGAAAACTGTACAAAAAATAAAATCTCCCCCCCCCCCCCCCCAAAAAAAAAAGCAGAATAGCATGATGGAGGGAATATTTTGAGACAGTTCAAAGGAATCTGTAATTTTAAGTCTGCACTGATAACTTTTAAACACTGAATTTTTGTACAGGAAGACAAATCTGAAAATCAGGAGACTTAACAAAACTTTGTTTGGTATGTACATGATATCATATAGCAGTGTACATGGTCTTTACCTGTATATATAGACTCTATATATATATAGCAAGAGTGGGAAGGAAATCTATTCACCTTTGCACATGCTACAGAGACAAATGGAAAAAAATAATAAAAGGCACGGCAAAACACTATTCGTCAGCTTCGTAACCAGACCATGGTAAAATATATCTGAATCAATAATACAGAAAGAAAAAATTAAGTAAAATTTTAAATGTTAGCAGTAAAGTTCACAGTAGAAGAACACATGTACATGTTTGTCAACGATATGAATGTGTGGACAGGAAGTAACAATGATTATCAAAGTCATAAACATCAAGTTTTCCAGTCAAAGAAGATTCAATCAGAGGAAGAAAGAAAGCTGCTGGCACTCGAGTCAGATTTATGGACAATTTCAACAAAATTCACATTGATGACAATAACTCGAGTATTCTTATGGAGCTCAGTTGTTTGGAAATCTATTTTAGGATTTCTGAAGAGACAAATATACATGTTTTATATGACATGTGACAAAAACACATAGATAAGAAACAAAACATATAAACAGTTTAAGACTTACCAGCAGTACATATCAATTCACAACAATAAGAATATTATTTTTATTTTTCAGTTCGTTCTTTTTCAGGTCCTTGACTTGAATGCTGCGCCTGGACTATCATACAAAAGATGTTTCTTATGTACACAATACTGCATGTAGTGAGCCAAGGGAACAGATTTGGAATTTCAGACTCCTGACAACTACAAGTCCATGGAGAGATTGACTGCTCCTCAAAACGTCCACATGTGATCCTGAGAGCTGTTCTTCCACACCAGGGATTTCTCTCATGATCAGTCAAACTGAATCCAAAGTCGTTGAGTCCAAACAGTGAACTGGAAATTGCATGTGATCAAAGTACAGTAAGTTTATATTGATACTGTATAAAAAGAAAGAGCTACACTGAATAAGAAAATGCATGTATTGCTGCTATGGACAGAGTATAACTAAAACAGAATAGTGTGAGCTCAATATACCATGTGGATTTCTGTACTAATATACAGCATTTTTTACCAGTTTTCCCCCTGATTTTCACCAAATGCTGCGGGCTCATTCTCTGTGTCTTCACTTGGCCATATATCTCTCACAACGACAGTCAACTTGCTCAAACTTTCTTTCACTACATTACAGTCTATGTGAATATTTCATTTTTTTTTTTTTTGCTTTTGTTTTTTTGTTGTTTTTGTTGTGATGGTAAGAACTCAGTTTAATGTAAAATCAACAAAGAAACACATCATTCTGAGTGGCTTCCACAAATTTGTTTCAGCTCAGCTTCAAACGTGGAAAAATGCATCAGCAAGAACTCTTTCTCTCTCTCTCACTCTCTCTCTCTCTCGCGATCTCTCTTTCTCTCTCTGTGGTGCGGAATGGAGCAAAGCTGGTGAAATATCTCAGGAAGCCTGGATGAGACGTACATAGAAAAAGCCAAGAGTATAAAAACTGCTTGTATTCAAAATAGTGAAGAAAGAAGGCAAAGATTCAGTGATAAACACTTCTAGTTCACTCTTGCAATGGTGCAACAGTCAGCCATACAGCTCCAGTGCTGCTCAAGACAAGAAAAAGTCCATGTCCCCAATATTTTTTTCTCTGTCATGACACGGACAGACTGCCTGACACATTGATCCAAACTGAAGAAAGCTTTTTCAGACATCAAGATTTTCCCACAGAAAATTTAGATCTATACAAAATTGAAGCTGCCGCATCCAACACAAAAATAATAACCACTGTAATCATTATCGATCAAAATTTCTTTGTCACTGTTTACAAGTCATAAATGAGTCGGACAACATAAATGAGTCGGACAACATAAATGAGTCGGACGCTCTACAGACATGATATGCCAGGGTGGAATGTCTCTTATCTCCATTTCACCATAAACACAGTCAAAAAGAAAATTACACAATAGAAATTTGAAAAGAACATGCGTGTCCTATTGAAGAGTTTCGGGGCAGCGTGACAAACGCCATTTTTGAAAATCTTGAGTTCTACCCCTCAATACTGGGAATGGTTATAGTGCTCTATGATAAAGGCTTTCCTTTTCACCAAATGCAACTTATCCTATCCAAAAGCCTTCAGAAAATTCTAGTCCTTCATGAGCAATTACTAACTGCTGGAGAACATATTGTTATTTTTCTCTAAATGCTGATTTTGGAAATGTCTCATTTTGCCCTAAAACCCTTCCATTACACTAAATTACAGTACATGTCTGACTAATGGACTAATGGATGCACAGAAACAGACATGTACGCTCACAGATAAACATACATGTGTAGACGGGCATACGCATCCATAGGCAGCCAAACATCTTCATGCAAACACACACACACACACAGACACACGCACACAAATACACAGAGAAAAAAATTAAAAGAAAGTATTGACAGAATAAAGAGTAAAACAAAAAAATAGCCCCTTAATATATAGATAAAAGAAGCTACTACTTGGGTGATCATTCATGTAACAAAGGTTATGAAACAAATCATGAAAAGATGTCAACATTCTCTAACATTTTAAAACAGCCGAGAAAATTTGCATTCACTGCATAAATCTATACTCCAGGATGTCAAAATGCTTTTTAAAAAAAAGCCTGAAAATTTCATCCGTTCAGTCAGTACAATCCAGTTAACTCAGATGAGACAAAAACTAAGTCTGCTACTGCTAGCTAGAGCCATGTTAAGAACTTTGCAAGTTTCCATAAGAATCTATGTTAGCAAAGACTACACAACTGAAGTACAGTGGAACCCCCAAGAAGTCAGTGCACTTAAAGTAAACTCTTGGTTAAAGTCAACCTGTTCCGGTGGTTCCATTCTTTTCTCTTTAAATTTAAGTCTTGTTAATGTCCTGTTAATGTCAACACCTTCACAGATGAATTCACTTAAAGTTAAAGTCAACTCCAAATGACCATGCTGGCCGAGGACAGCCATAAATAGTGAGGTCAAAGAAAAAAAAAGATCAGACAGAGAGATCGAGGGATGCCTTAATGTGCAGGCACACTGGATCTATTTCAGTTTCGCTTTCAGACAATGACATCTCAGATATTAAAACCGTGTTGGAAGTAAAACAGATGTCACACATGGCACGGGATTGTCAGCAGTAAAGTTATAGTCATTTGAACGATGGAGATGTTGCAAGTGCAACTGCTTTTGTTGCTCTGGTTAGAAAGAAAACATTATAGAGCAAAGACTTGACTGATTGCACCCAATATTTAAAGAAAGAGAAGTTTATTGTCAATATGATCATCTCATGAGGAAATTCTTGGTGGTGAACACAAATGTCTTGTTTACATTCCAATGAAATCGACCACATCTTCTCGAAATGGCCAACTCATCACCAACCTCCTTCCACTGCTTGTTGACATACATTCAGTTAGAATAATTGTCTTGTATTTTGTTGCACAGAACCTGCCATTTCTCTACCGCCGCAGTGAGTTCTCTTATCTTGAAAATAGTAATAAACATGCAATGCACTACAAGGACACTCCTGTCTGCCAGAGGGAAAATGGAAAATTTTAGTGTTGAACTTATTGAATCCGGCTCAACAAAAAGCCAAACCCACCCCTGTACTGAAAATGGACCGGAAATGTGATGCAGTGTAGCTCTGACATTTTCGTTCACTCAGGTGGCGTACAGCGGGTTCATCAGGGTCAACATGCAAAACTGAAAGTGAAATAGGATCCAGTGTGTCTGCACCTTTATTACGACATACCACAGCTTGTGGATCTATTGATGAATGAGAAGATGATTAATGCTAGACTCTTCACTTGGCCCATGTTGGCAGGGATACACAAACATACACAGCAGTTCCACACTCTGCCCTCCTCAGCCGTCTCATACGCGCTGGCCAGCCTGCGGACACACATCCAGACTACTGCCTCAATACACACATACTCCAGTCCAAGTGGCACACAGTTCCATGCTTGGCACTCTTCATTTGCCTCACACTAGCAGAAATACACAAATACCTACTCATACTTGTATTTCTTCACCTATAGTGCACAGTGCAGAAGTGCATTGCGCTCAGTTTCAGTCACATCTTCAGAATCAAAACACAGAACTGTACATTCATTCTTGCTCCCACATCGTGGACTTGCCATGATTAAATCTAGTGAACCTTTTACTTAACTTCGTGATCAGAATGTCTGAGAAAAAGAATAACATCTCAATCTGGATACAAAGTTGAAACTTCTTTAAGATGTTGACTCAAGGCAAAATATTACTACTACTAGCTTAGAGTTACTCAGTTAGCGGGGGAAGCTCTGCTGAGATTTTTTTTTTCATATATTAGGACTGGAGATAAGGGCCTAAGGGCATAATCCAATCAAGTTTACACAGCACATACATAAGTTCATTATTGTGATATTCCAGATGACAAAGTAACTAAGTGTCTAGGCATGGCTTTGGGACTCAAACATCTGAGATACCTTCCTGCAGTTGTTACAAAGGTTGTGTCTAGAAAACGCAGCCACAACATCTCAAGCACACATCCATATGTGCCACACCTCCCTCATGTCATGTCAGCTTATACAATAATATCAAACTACTAAATGCAGAAAAAACATAATGATTAATTTAAGTAAAGCCCTGGTGGGAAAAGCCGCAATGTAGAAAACATCAGTTTTGGTTCAATCTTAGACTTTACTTCAAAGTTTTAAAAAAAACAATCATTATGTATTTAAGTCAAACCTATAACTCCAAAATTAATTTTGCTACTACAGAAATTTAAGCATAGTCAAAACATGTTTCATGAGTTATAAAACTACATGCCAAAGTTTAGCTCATGAATCTATGAGTAAAAGGATGGAACATTTGTAGACTGAAATTTCATTTCAAAATGTATAACTGCACAGGAGTTGAGTAGACATTTCTTCATATCACATCAAAAGTAGATATTTCTTCATATCAAATCAAAAGCAGATATTTCTTCATATCAAATCAAAAGTAGATATTTCTTCATATCAAATCAAAAGCAGATATTTCTTCATATCAAATCAAAAGCAGATATTTCTTCATATCAAATCAAAAGCAAATATTTCTTCACATCAAATCAAAAGCAGATATTTCTTCATATCAAATCAAAAGCAGATATTTCTTCACATCAAATCAAAAGCAGATATTTCTTCATATCAAATCAAAAGTAGATATGAGACGCAACACGATGAAATCAGGCACTCGTCAACCTGAGCCGACCAGAGAAATCATGTGTTTTTGAACAGTGAATGAATTTTTATGTTGTTTTTTTTTTTTTTCACCAAACCCTTCTATATCAATCTAAAAATGCGTTTCAGAGTTCAAGTGACTAAAATGGAGCGAGTAAAGGCCCAAAAATTGTAATTTAGTGGCATGGCCTGACAAAGGTAAAGAAGGATTTACAAAAGTGATTGGCCATTTTCTCACTAAATTCAGCTGCAGCAACTGGTCACCCCCATCATCTTTAATTGCCAATATCTCAACTTCCACTTAAAGTAGACCAGCACTTTCTTCATACACTGAATGGGAAATGAATAATCTTCACAGTGATACCGATAACTTCATATGCTCAAAATTTGACAAATGCCTGATTTCATTGTGTCGTGTCTCAAATAAAAAAAAATATCATGTAGACAAAAACAAACAAAAAAAAATCAGTACAGAACATCACCATAGCCATTTTCATATCTATGATTTAGAATTAAAACCACGAATGTAAGATCCATTCTTGACATCAAACTGCCACATAAAGGACACTGGTTGAAGTTGAAAGAAAATTCTGATTTGTAAATTATGCTGATTGTACTGAAGAATTTGGTGCTCACAAATTTCTTCATGACCGAGCTACAGCTACAGGGAAAAATTTTAAATAACACACTGTAAATAAAATTTGGCACTATCTGACTATCTGCACTCAAGAACAGTTTGAAATAAAGCAAATTAAGAACAGAAAACTGCCCCAGACCATACATAATTTAGTGCAAATGAATGGCATAATGTCGCCACCTATGAAAATCAGATCTTTTCTTTTCCAACAGCAATTGAGGGTGGCCAGTGATCTGTCTGTACCACATTAAATTCCATTCATAGTATATGTCCCACGCCCAGGGCAAATGAGTCACAAATCGATGAAGGAGATTTTAAGTTAGTCATTTTTAACTATTTTCTGACTGAGATACAAACATTTTTCATATGTTTTCCACAAAAAGAAAATTCAATCGTTTCTCAACTGAGAGGAAAAATTTGGTATCCGAGTCAGAAAACAGTTCAAAACGGCCATAACTCGCCATTGCCCGGAGTGACTTCTGGCTCATTTGCTCTGGGAGCAATACATATATCTCATTCAGTGGGTTCCAAGAATTTAACTTCATGTTACAATGTCTTTCAAAGAAGACATCCCTCTCAAGCATATTTTAAAATGGTCAGCTGTGAAGTTTTGTTTTTGGACACAGATGAAGATGGAAGAACTGGGAAACACATGCACAATGGGTGTTATCATTTTGACATCGCAAGAAGAAGACACTGAATAAAATCTCTTTTCATAACAATACACTATGTATAGCAATATAAACAGAGAGAACAACAATGAACACAATGGGTGTATCTATATGAAATTGAAATAAATTTAGATTTATACTTCATTTTACATTTTAGAATTGTAATTTCCTTAGCAGATCTTAAAACTTTTTGAATTTTCAGATTCAGGAATCATATGGATAGATCTCTATAGTGTTCAGGGATGTCAAACTGTTTTCATGAAAAAGTCGGGAGTTTTTGTGTGGGGGCGGGGGGGGGGGGGGGGGGGGGGGGGGGGGGGGGGGGGGGGGGGGGGGGGGGGGGGG